>CAJHNH020001171.1:117500-120000 GCA_905116865.2 Candidula unifasciata
CTGCCACCACGACCATGCACTACCTTCTGTCACCACGACCATGCACTACCTTCTGCCACCACGACCATGTACTACCCTCTGCCACCACGACCATGTACTACCCTCTGTCACCACGACCATGCACCACTCTCTGCCACCACGACCATGCACTACCTTCTGCCACCACGACCATGCACCACTCTCTGCCACCACGACCATGTACTACCCTCTGCCACCACGACCATGTACTACCCTCTGTCACCACGACCATGCACTACCTTCTGCCACCACGACCATGCACCACTCTCTGCCACCACGACCATGTACTACCTTCTGCCACCACGACCATGCACCACTCTCTGCCACCACGACCATGTACTACCCTCTGTCACCACGACCATGTACCACTCTCTGCCACCACGACTATTCACCACTCTCTGCCACTACGACCATGTACTACCCTCTGCCACCACGACCATGCACCACTCTCTGCCACCACGACCATGCACTACCCTCTGCCACCACGACCATGCACCACTCTCTGTCACCACGACCATGTACTACCTTCTGCCACCACGACCATGCACTACCCTCTGCCACCACGAACATGCACTACCCTCTGCCACCACGACCTTGCACTACCCACGGCCACCACGACCATGCACTACCCTGTGCCACCACGACCATGCACTACCCTCTGCCACCACGACCATGCACCACTCTCTGCCACCACGACCATGCACTACCCTGTGCCACCACGACCATGCACTACCCTGTGCCACCACGACCATGCACTACCCTGTGCCACCACGACCATGCACTACCCTCTGCCACCACGACCTTGCACTACCCTCTGCCTCCACGACCATGCACTACCCTCTGCCTCCACGACCATGCACTACCCTCTGCCTCCACGACCATGCACTACCCTCGGCCACCATCCGATATTATATTATATTTAATGAAGCTGGTGTTTGTTATAGTGTGCGGATGGATGGTGCTGCTGTGGCCGTCCGCCGCCCCCCCCCCCCCCCACCCATACCCACACCCCGACCCCTTCCCCATATTAAACTACAGCTTATCCTTTCCTGACTTGAATTTCTTGGTGAAACTTCCTGACATTTAAACAAACACACGCACGCGAATACACATACAAACACGCACAAATTTGCCGCGTCCACCTTGTAGGCTGGCTGGAATGTGCCCACTGCTTACTGTAAGAATATCACGTGTTAATGTTCCAGTCTTTTCCATGCCACAGTGCGACTCTCGTAACACTGCGCGAAAATGGTGCGAATGGTATTAGTTTTCCTAAACTGCCAACCGCTGAAATCAAACACATTTAAAAAGATGTGTTTGCCTCTCTAAAGACGGACTGAATCATCCACTATCGTATGATGTTTACCTCTCTAAAGACGGACTGAATCATCCAATAACGTATGTTGTTTACCTCTCTAAAGACAGACTGAATCGTCCAAAACCTATGTTGTTTGCCTCTCTAAACACGGACTGAATCATCCAATAACGTATGTTGTTTACCTCTCTAAAGACAGACTGAATCATCCAATAACGTATGTTGTTTACCTCTCTAAAGACGGACTGAATTATCCAATAACGTATGTTGTTTACCTCTCTAAAGACGGACTGAATCATCTACTATCGTATGTTGTTTACCTCTCTAAACACGGACTGAATCATTCAATAACGTATGTTGTTTACCTCTCTCAAGACAGACTGAATCATCCAATAACGTATGTTGTTTACCTCTCTAAAGACAGACTGAATCATCCAATAACGTATGTTGTTTACCTCTCTAAAGACAGACTGAATCATCCAATAACATATGTTGTTTACCTCTCTAAAGACAGACTGAATCATCCACTATCGTATGTTGTTTACCTCTCTAAACACGGATTGAATCATCCAATAACGTATGTTGTTTGCTACTGTCCACTTCTGTCCACGCTCATTTCCCCAAGTAGCTCCACAAATATGCTTTAAACAAAACCTCGCTAAGGTACTGTGGGGTACCATCCAATTGAAAGAATATTCGATGAAAGAACGCTGCTTAAGATACGAACAGCCCTCGACTTAGTTGTTGATTATGTGAAACCCTACCAAACGCCAACCGTGTCTGTACAGGCACCTGCCTCTTTATATCCTCTATATACCTATATGAATATCTTTGTGTATGTCATCGTTGTGTATCCTTGTAATATCTTTTCTCTTGTATCCTTTCTATACAAACTCAATATATTTCCTTGAACGGTATCAATGTATATCTTCTATACGTGTCATTTTAATATTTCCTCTCGTATCCCTGTTTTGAATCTGACATTCTATCCCTGTTTTAAATCTCCCCTTCAATCTGACTTTTTTTTTTAAATCTCGCCTACTATTCCTGTTTTATTTCTTCCCTTTTATCCCAGCCTTATATCTCCCCTTCTGTCTGTTTTATATCTCCCCTTGCACCCCCACCTTGTCGGCTCTGTGGCTAAGTCGATGCGAACGCTTCGTAATG
>CAJHNH020001171.1:122500-132500 GCA_905116865.2 Candidula unifasciata
GATGGGTCGGTGTTAGGTGTGATAAGTAGGGCTGTACCGAATAGTGATTTTCACTATTCGGCCGAATACGAATAGCTGGACCAACTATTCGGCCGAATACGAACATTGAATCATCATCATCAGGTGCTTTGCCGACTGGCATGGGCGTTTATGCCTTGCCACAATCTGCGATCTCCTGCAGCATGTATTAGTTCGTGTGCTGACACACCTCCATGCCATGCAACAAGACTGTCAAGAATCTTCTCTCGTTGTCTTCCTCTATCCCTCCTTCCATAGATCTTTCCAGTGGTCACCATATGTTCCATTTTCCCTCATCTTATAACATGGCCGAAAAATGATGACTGTCTCCTTCTGATGTCTGTGAGTAGTTGTCTTCGGGCTCCCGCCTCTTTTAAAACCTCTTGGTTGCTTTTTTCTGGCCGTCCAAGATATTTTAGGCATTGTTCTGTAAAACCACATCAATGAGGCCTCAAGAAATTGTTTGGCCTGCCTACCGATTGTCCAGGACTCACAGCCATATGTTAAAACTGGATGTATGTAGCAAGCAAGAAAGCATTAGCTTTAAAAATAAAACACACACACACACACACACACACACACACACACACACACACACAATCGTTCCGTGTTGGAAGAATTAAGGCAGCTTCTTGTCTCACTAGGGGTATTTCTAGCTGTGCTAAACAGACGTTGTTCACTTGGTACACTCGTATGTGGTGCACAAAGTAACGCTTGACAGTATGAACCAAGGTGGGACATCTTGATATGTTTATTTCCCACTAGTCCAGAAACGGGTGTGAGGTAATCACTATTCGTATTCGGCCCGACCGCAACTATTCGGCCGAATACCGAATAGTTATTAGGTCCATTATTCGGCCCCGAAGCGAATACGAAGCGAATATTCGGTACAGCCCTAGTGATAAGATAGGTCCGTGATCGGTTATAATGCAAGTGTCTGTTAAGGGTTATAAATCTACAAAATTCAGCTCAAAACTGTATGTCTGTATAATGGTAATTAAGTTGTTGTGCAACGCCTGGGTTTAGAGCTGTGAACACATCAGTTATCACCTTAATCCACGGCCACGACCAGGCACATATGTGTTGTTATCCCAAGAGTCTCTGGTCCACTTGTTTTTGGTGAACATTTTTATCTGCTGACCAGAAGACCAAGAAAATTTTTTTTCTCTTATTATTTTTTCTTCTTCTTCTTCTGCCACCACGACCATGCACCACTCTCTGCCACCACGACCATGCACTACCCTGTGCCACCACGACCATGCACTACCCTGTGCCACCACGACCATGCACTACCCTGTGCCACCACGACCATGCACTACCCTCTGCCACCACGACCTTGCACTACCCTCTGCCTCCACGACCATGCACTACCCTCTGCCTCCACGACCATGCACTACCCTCTGCCTCCACGACCATGCACTACCCTCGGCCACCATCCGATATTATATTATATTTAATGAAGCTGGTGTTTGTTATAGTGTGCGGATGGATGGTGCTGCTGTTTCATCTTCGTCTTCTTCTTCTTTTTCTTCTTCATCTTCTTCTTCTTCTTCTTCCTCATCTTCTTCTTCCTCTTCCTCGTTTTCTTTTTCTTCTTCTTTTCCTTCTTCTTTTCCTTCTTCTTTTTCTTCTTTATCTTCTTCTTCTTTTTCTTCTTCTTTTTCTTCTTCTTCTTCTTCTTCTTCTTCTTCTTCTTCTTCTTCTTCTTCTTCTTCTTCTTCTTCTTCTTCTTCTTCTTCTTCTTCTTCTTCTTCTTCTTCTTCCTTCTCCTCTTCTTCTTCTTCTTCTTCTTCTTCTTCTTCTTCTTCCTCTTCTTCTTCCTCTTTTTCTTCTTCTTCTTCTCTTCCACCATTTACCTTTGCGAGGTGTTGGGGGTGGGTGGGATAGTTTCCGGATAACAGTTTTCAATGCCTTAATATTGTATAGCATCACTATTTCTCTGCTGTCGTTAGTTTTCTATCTCACTCACTCACTCTCTCTCTCTCTCTCTCTCTCTCTCTCTCTCTCTCTCTCTCTCTCTCTCTCTCTCTCTCTCGGTCTCCTTCGCTCGTTGAATGTTATGCATCTGTCTTTCTTTAGGATTTTCTCAGTGGCAAATCAACCTTGCTGTTGGCAATTAGAAATTGTGAAAGTTTTGATTGTGTCAAGGGAAGAATTCAGCTCTGAAATTTCTAATCAAACATCTCAAAAGTAGAACAACTCCAGTAGCAGAGACTGGCACCCGAAACAGGGCAAACATCCACCACTCACGCACACAACAACATTATCGCGGTCACTGATGGTCCCTCAATTCTAACCACGTGACCAGTTCAAAAACTGCGACAACTACAGTAAAATCTCCTCCTGTGTCGCTCACACGTGAGATTCATCGGCACGTCGGCAAGCGGTTGACAAATGAACTTGAGGAAATCAGTTAATCCGGTTTTAATGTTCTATTTTTGTTTGTCTTTAGAGGAAGGACACGGGTGGTGATTGGGGCAATGGGCGGATTGGGGAATGGGTTGGAGGACGTGGGTCGTCATCGTCGCTGTTGACACACAGCCTGGGTTGGATCACCATGGCCGTCTCTTGTCACTTGGGAGGTGGGAAGAAGGGGGGGGGGGGGGGGGGGGGTGTCCGCATATTGTGATCAGGAGCAGATAATTATCACACGCGTTCTTTGCATAAATCTGGGCACGGTGATGGCCCTTGTTGATGGCAGGGTGACAGTGGGTGAGTATGATAGTGTGAGTGAGTCAGTAAGTGAGTGTATGTAAGTGTGAGTGAATCAGTAAGTGAGTGTATGTTAGTGTGAGTGAATCAGTAAGTGAGTGTATGTTAGTGTGAGTGAGTGAGTCAGTAAGTGAGTGTATGTTAGTGTGAGTGAGTCAGTAAGTGAGTGTATGTTAGTGTGAGTGAGTGAGTCAGTAAGTGAGTGAATGTTAGTGTGAGTCAGTAAGTAAGTGTATGTCAGTGTGAGTGAGTGAGTCAGTAAGTGAGTGTATGTTAGTGTGAGTGAGTCAGTAATTGAGTGTATGTAAGTGTAAGTCAGTAAGTAAGAGTGAGTGAGTCAGTAAGTGAGTGTATGTAAGAGTGAGTGAGTCAGTAAGTGAGTGTATGTCAGTGTGAGTGAATCAGTAAGTGAGTGTATGTTAGTGTGAGTGAGTGAGTCAGTAAGTGAGTGTATGTAAGTGTGAGTGAGTCAGTAAGTGAGTGTATGTTAGTGCGAGTGAGTCAGTAATTGAGTGTATGTTAGTGTGAGTGAGTCAGTAAGTGAGTGTATGTTAGTGTGAGTGAATCAGTAAGTGAGTGTATGTTAGACTGAGTGAGTCTGTAAGTGAGTGTATGTAAGTGTGAATGAGTCACTAAGTGAGTGTATGTTAGTGTGAGTGAGTCACTAAGTGAGTGTGTATAAGTGCAAATGAGTCAGTGAATGGTTGTATATGAATGTGTGTGTTCGTGGGGTAGTGATTGTATTTGTGTGTGTGTGTGATTGGGGGAGTGATTGTGTATGAGTGTAAGTAAGAGTCGGTGAGTGATTAAGTATGAGTGGCTCAATGATTGCGTATGAGTGTAAGTGTGTGGGTGACTGTTTGTATATGAGTGTGAGTGAGTGGGTGAATGATTGTGTTTGGGTGTATGTGAGTGAGGTGTAATTGTATATGAGTAGAAGTGAGAGTCGGTGGTTGATTGTGTATGAGTATGTGAGTGGGTGAATGACTGTGTATGAGTGAGACTGAATAGGTGATTAGGTATGAGTGTATGTAGGTGTGTGTGTGTATGTGTGTGCGTGTGTGTGTGTGACTAGGTGAGTAGTATATTATGTACGACTAGGTGTGAGTTGTGTATGATTAAGTGTGTCAGTCAGTGAGTTCGTAAGTTGGAGTAGATATGAGTGAATTGGATAAGTGCGTGACAGTGAGCGGGTGAGTGAGCTGTGTATGTGACAGTGAGCGGGTGAGTGAGCTGTGTATGTGACAGTGAGCGGGTGAGTGAGCTGTGTATGTGACAGTGAGCGGGTGAGTGAGCTGTGTATGTGACAGTGAGCGGGTGAGTGAGCTGTGTATGTGACAGTGAGCGGGTGAGTGAGCTGTGTGTGTGACAGTGAGCGGGTGAGTGAGCTGTGTATGTGACAGTGAGCGGGTGAGTGAGCTGTGTATGTGACAGTGAGCGGGTGAGTGAGCTGTGTGTCGTGTATGTGACAGTGTGCGGGTGAGTGAGCTGTGTATCGTGTATGTGACAGTGAGCGGGTGAGTGAGCTGTGTATCGTGTATGTGACAGTGTGCGAGTGAATGAGCTGTGTTTAGTTTATGTGGATACGTATGTGTGTGACAGTGTGTGAGTGAGTGAGCTGTGTCGTGTATGTGACAGTGTGCGGGTGAGTGAGCTGTGTCGTGTATGTGACAGTGTGCGGGTGAGTGAGCTGTGTGTCATGTAAGTGACAGTTTGCGAGTGAATGAGCTGTGTGTAGTTTATGTGGATACTTACGTGTGTGACAGTGTGCGGGTGAGTGAGCTGTGTGTGATGTATATGAGTACGTATGTGTGTGACAGTGTGCGAGTAAGTGAGCTGTGTCGTGTATGTGACAGTGTGCGGGTGAGTGAGCTGTGTGTGATGTATATGAGTACGTATGTGTGTGACAGTGTGCGAGTGAGTGAGTTGTGTGTGATGTAAATGAGTACGTATGTGTGTGACAGTGTGCGAGTAAGTGAGCTGTGTGTGATGTATGTGAGTACGTATGTGTGTTTCAAGCGAACTCTAGAAAACTGTTTCATATGTTGTCGACACTGGTCCTATTCCCGTCTCACGGCCCATCTAGACACTGGCTGACTTAACATTCATGCTTTCTCAGGCTGTTCTACTTCAGAGGGATGTCACGTTGTCTTGATTCAATTACATCAGCGCCGATGTCGCTTTTTCTATACTACACGACGACACAGCCTTCGAAGACCCCAAAACATCTAGAACTGGCCCGAACACAAACCATGAACCCACAACCTGAGCCTAGGTCAAAGAAGAGACTCTTTTAGAAGAAAACAGTACAACGTGACAGCCCTCTGATCTAGACGCTCTCTCTCTCTCTCTCTCTCTCTCTCTCTCTCTCTCTCTCTCTCTCTCTCTCTCTCTCTCTCTCTTTAAGACACACGCGCGCGCACACACACACACAACGCTAGACATTATCTCAAATTCCTATATACTTCCACGGCCCACTCTGTTAGTGTCAGTCAACACAACTCCGACCGTGTTCAACATAAGTTCGTGGCTTCAGGTATGTCCCAAGGATCCATAAGTCTGAACATTACTTACCCATCGGCCAGGTTTATGTTGACACAAGCCCCGTGCAACTCGTCTAAAAAAGCCCACACGTCAGCCTCCTCACATTTCCCAAGCTGAGAACCATCAACCCCCCCCCCCCCCTCCCCAAATCGTTTTGTAATACAGAGGTTTTCAAACTTTTCGCCAAGGCACCTTTGTCAGGCACGAACGCGCGCGCGCGCGCGCACACACACACACACAATTCACGGCACATTAAAGCGGTTTAAATAATTAGGAGAGGAAGAGGAAAAAAACAGAACAAAGTGAATGTTCAGTGTCTTTAATATAATGAATGAAACTGTTTGGGTGCATTTTTAGTTATTTTCTCTGTGTTTATGGAAAGTTAACTGTACCCTAATACCACCTGAAGGTTGCTCCCTGTTTCTGTTTTTTTATGTAAGCGCACTTTGAGAATGCACTGCAGCTTTGACAACGACATTTTTTTTAAATACACATGCATCCATCACTGTGTTTGGCTTCATTCGTGGTATTTCTGGTTGAAACTACTGTCTTCGTTGATCTCAAGCAAAATTTAATAAATTCTTGAGAACTGCCCTGGCACCCAGTTTGTAAAACACTGCTCTGCTAGTTATCTCCTTGCGGCCCATAACTTAGTGACTTTTTGGTGGTTATCGCCCCACCCGCCTGCCTGCAGTCAGTTGATCCCTGCCTGCAAGGATTTACCGCAGTGATAAGACAGCCCATTAGCCCGATTTCACGGAGAGCGGGACAGAATATGACGGCAGCAAATTAGTTTTTCTTTTCTCCCGAGAATCAAGATGGCCACCGTGGCCTTCTCCGTTGCAAGCAGACGGGCAAAAGGTCGGAAGTCAGTTCCGGTTGTTAGCGACCAATCACCGACTTCCCATGTTGAGATTCCCAATTTCACGTCAGTCCGAGTTTAACTGTCTCTGGTGCATTCACTCTCAAAGAAGTAAAGGATGGACTGAACAAGCTGTAAATCATTCACTAACTCTCAGAGAAGTAAAGCATGAAGTGAACAGGCTAAAAATCATTCATTCACTCTCAAAGAAGTAAAGGGTGCAGTGAGCAGGCTGTACATCCTTCACTCACTCTCAGAGAAGTAAAGCATGAAGTGAACAGGCTGTAAATAATTTATTCACTCTCAAAGAAGTAAAGGATGCAGTGAGCAGGCTGTACATCCTTCACTTACTCTCACAGAAGTAAAGGGTGCAGTGTACAGGCTGTAAATCATTCACTTACTCTCACAGAAGTAAAGGGTGCAGTGTACAGGCTGTAAATCATTCACTTGCTCTCAGAGAAATAAATATGGAGTAAGCAGGTTATAAATCATTCATTCATCCTCAAAGAAGTAAAAATGCAGTGAACAGGCTTTAAATCATTCATTCACTCTCAAAGAAGTAAAGGATGCGGTGAGAAGGCTGTAAATCATTCACTCGCTCTCAGAGAAGTAAATATGGAGTAAGCAGGCTGTAAATCAATCATTTACTCTCAGAGAAGTAAAGGATGGTGTGAGCATGTTGTAAATCATTTATTCACTCTCAGAGAAGTAAAGCAGGGAATGAGCATCAATAAATCATTCATTCACTCTCAAAGGAATGAAGGATGGTATGAGCAGGTTGTAAATCATTCATTCTCTCTCAGAGAAGTAAAGGATGTGGTGAACAGGCTGTAAATCATTCATTTACTCTCGGAGAAGTAAAGGATGCAGTGAAGAGAGTGTAAATCGTGCATTTACTCTCAGAGAAGTAAAGGAAGCAGTGAGCAGGTTGTAGAACATTCATTCACTCTCAGAGAGGTAAAGAATGTGATGTAAGGGTTGTAAAACTAGACGAATGGTTATAAAACATAAAGTGTGAATGTGACAAGTAGCTGAGTGTTTGATAAATGATGAAGTGTTAGTGTGTTTCATAAAGGGAAGTGATAAATTCACTCAGTGTAACAGTAACGAGATATTAAGGACCAGAGGTAGCCAGGGAGTGTATGAGAGATTGGTTGATGGTGTCTGAAAGATTGGTTTTAAGTCTGTGAGAGAGTGATTGTGGTAAACAAACGTACCTTCCAGGTGGCATCTCTTTGTGAGTATCTGGTGGAGTGAGAGACAGAGAGAGGGGGAGTAAAAGATTAAATGAAAAAGTTCAAATAAAGGATGAGATAGCTAGAGACTGACAGAGACCTGGCGTGAATAAGACAGCTAGAGACTGACAAGAGACCTGGCGTGAATAAGACAGCTAGAGACTGACAGAGACCTGGCGTGAATAAGACACCTATAGATTGACAGAGACCTGGCGTGAATAAGACAGCTAGAGACTGACAGAGACCTGGAGTGACTGAGACACCTAGAGACTGACAAAGACCTGGAGTGACTGAGGTAGCTAGAGACTGACAGAGACCTGGAGTGACTGAGACACCTAGAGACTGACAGAGACCTGGAGTGACTGAGGTAGCTAGAGACTGACAGAGACCTAGAGTGACTGAGGTAGCTAGAGACTGACAGAGACCTGGAGTGATTGAGACATAAGAGACTGACAGAGACCTGGAGTGACTGAGGTAGCTAGAGACTGACAGAGACCTGGAGTGACTGAGACACCTAGAGACTGACAGAGACCTGGATTGACTGAGACACCTAGAGACTGACAGAGACCTGGAGTGACTGAGGTAGCTAGAGACTGACAGAGACCTGGCGTGAATGAGACAGCTAGAGACTGACAGAGACCTGAAGTGACTGAGGTAGCTAGAGACTGGCAGAGACCTGTAGAGATGAGACAGCTAGAGACTGACAGAGACCTGGAGTGACTGTGGTAGCTAGAGACTGACAGAGACCTGGCGAGACTGAGACAGCTAGAGACTGACAGAGACCTGGCGTGAATAAGACAGTTAGAGACTGACAGAGACCCGGCGTGACTGAGACAGCTAGAGACTGACAGAGACCTAGACTGACTGAGACAGCTAGAGACTGACAGAGACCTGGAGTGACTAAGACATTTAGAGACTGACAAAGACCTAGACTGACTGAGAGATAGCTAGAGATTGACAGAAACATGTAGTGACTGAGACAGCTAGAGACTTACAGAGACCTGAGGTGACTGAGACAGCTAGAGACTGACAGAGACCTGGAGTGACTGAGACATCTAGAGACTGACAGAGACCTGGAGTGACTGAGACAGCTAGAAACTGACAGTGTATGTTTCAGTATGAATTGGTCTGTTTGTGTTTCTGTGTGTTTAAGTGTGTCTCTTTGTTGCGTATGCGTGTCTGCGCGCGCGTGTGTTTGTGTGTGTGTGTGTGTGTGTGCGATTGGATACATGGGGCTGTGTATATGTGACTGTGTATATGTGACTGTGTATATGTGTCTGTGTGTGTGTCTCTGTGTTTGCATGTGTGTGTGTCTCGGTGTTTGTCTGCATATTTGATGTGACTGTGTGTATATCTTCGTGTGTGTCTGTGTGTGTCCCCGTATGTGTTTGTCTGCATGTTTGCCTGATTATGTTTATGTGGGTTTGTCTGCGAATGTGTCTATGAGGTTGTATGTATGTATCTCTGTGAGTGGTGTCTGTATGTCTGTCTGCGTGAGTGTATGTGTCAACATGTGTCTGTCTGTGTGTGCATGTCTATGTGTGTTTCTCTGTGTGTATTGTGTGTGCTCCTTTGTTGTCTGTATGTGTCTGCATGTCAGAGTATTTGTTTGTGCGTGCTGTATATATGTGTCTGTGTGTGTTTTTCTTTGTGTTTGTGTATGCATTTCTGCGTGTTTGTCTGTGTGGGTGTCAGTATGTGTTTGTCTGCCTGTTTTTCTGTGCTTTTGTGTGTGTGTTTGACTGCGTGTGTGTCTATGTGGCTGTATGTATGTATCTGCATGTTTGTCTGCGTATGTGTGTGTGTGAGCACGAATGTATATATGTCTGCTGTGTGCTTCCCTGTGTGTGTTTGTATGTAAGTGTCTCTGTGTGTGTATCTGTATTTTTGTCTAAGTGAGTGTATGTGTCTCTGTGGGAGTGTTTGTGTGTGCATGTGTGTGTCTCCATGCATGACTGTATGTATGCCTGTATTTATGACTGTATGTTAGTATGTATGTATGTATGCCTGTATGTATGTATGTATGTATGTATGTATGTATGTATGTATGTATGTATGTATGTATGTATGTATGTATGTATGTATGTATGTATGTATGTATGTATGTATGTATGTATGTATGTATGTATGTATGTATGTATGTATGTATGTATGTATGTATGTATGTATGTATGTATGTATGTATGTATGTATGTATGTATGTATGTATGTATGTATGTATGTATGTATGTATGTATGTATGTATGTATGTATGTATGTATGTATGTATGTATGTATGTATGTATGTATGTATGTATGTATGTATGTATGTATGTATGTATGTATGTATGTATGTATGTATGTATGTATGTATGTATGTATGTATGTATGTATGTATGTATGTATGGTATGTATGTATGTATGTATGTATGTATGTATGTATGTATGTATGTATGTATGTATGTATGTATGTATGTATGTATGTATGTATGTATGTATGTATGTATGTATGTATGTATGTATGTATGTATGTATGTATGTATGTATGTATGTATGTATGTATGTATGTATGTATGTATGTATGTATGTATGTATGTATGTATGTATGTATGTATGTATGTATGTATGTATGTATGTATGTATGTATGTA
>CAJHNH020001171.1:135000-192933 GCA_905116865.2 Candidula unifasciata
ATGTATATATGTGTGTATGTATATATGTGTGTATGTGTGTATGTGTGTATGTGTGTGTGTGTGTGTGTGTGTGTGTGTCTGTGTGTGTCTGTGTGTGTCTGTGTCTGTGTCTGTGTCTGGATGGATAGATGGATGGATGGATGGATGGATGGATGGATGGATGTATGTATGTATGTATGTATGTATGTATGTATGTATGTATGTATGTATGTATGTATGTATGTATGTATGTATGTATGTATGTATGTATGTATGTATGTATGTATGTATGTATGTATGTATGTATGTATGTATGCATGCTTTATTGGTAAAATACAACTGCTGTGCGAAAGATGGTTGACTGGAAGGGCCGATTGTAAGACGGGCCTGCGTGCCCAATTTGTGACCCTTTGAAAATAAAGTTCGTTTGTTAAGAGACCTGGTGTGACTGAGATAGCTAGAGACTGACAGAGACCTGGAATGACTGAGACAGCTAGAGACAAAGATGTGGAGTGACTGAGACAGCTAGAGACAGAGACATGGAGTGACTGAGAACAGAGAGTATGAGATTTGAGTGAGACGTGTGTCAAGTGGAAGGGGCTGGGCCAGGGAGGTAAGACTGAACACCATGTCGAGTATTTCTATCTGCTCTAGTTATCCAACCAAAGTCAGCCAGCGGAAACGGAAGTTGCCATTAACACCGGAAATAGCAGTTGCTAAGTGCGTCGGACAGAGGCGGTTGTGTAAATGCCATCACTCTAGGAGTTGATGGAGCATCGACACAATCTGTGAGCGCTGGGTCGGTCTGCTGAGTCTCTGTAGACACGACCGGGCTATGAAACAAGGAAGGAGATGGGCCGTGTCAATCCCATGTTGACATAAACCATAGAGATGATCACAGACTGTCATGGCGGCAAATGCGGTTGTCACGAGCAGATCAACAAGGGGCGGGCACAACAACAAGCAACAATAGAAATAAGCAAAGGGATTTGAAATATGTGGACAGGAAATGTTAAAGGCATTTTATAACCGAGCTTTATTTATGCACAGTTTTGACTGTGTTCATTGTTGGATTGTAGAGTGGTGATCCTAGATTATTCTCATTGTTTGATGTAAGTGGTAATCCTAGACTGTTCACTGTTAGATTCATTCGTCTGCCTTTCTGTCCCCCAATAAAGCATAGGCCCTCAACCAACTCACGCCAAGTCGTTCTATCCTTGGCCATTACATGGAGCTCTCTTCATGTCCTTCCTATCTTTCTAACTTCATTCTCCAGCTCTCTTCTCCATGTTTTTTTTTTTTTTTTGAGGGGGGGGGGGGGGGTTCCTTTATTCCTATGCCTCTGTGGGTTCCAATGCAAAGACATTCTAGTTATGCAGTTCTCCTTTGTCAGAGTGTCCTGTCCAACACCAGCGTCTTTTCCTCACCTCTTGGTCCACTGGAGCCTGTTTAGTTCTCTCCCAAAGCTGTACGTTAGTTATTCTATCATACGATTGTATTCCCTCTATTCTGCGCAGGCACCAGTTAATGAATGTCTGTAATTTATTAGTAATTGCCTTGGTTGTTCCCCATGTTTCCGCCCCATACAATAGTACTGATTTGACATTAGAATTAAAATTGTTTAGTTTAGTATTTCTTTTAATTTCTTTTGACCTCCGCATATTCCCTAATTCTATGAAAGCTCCTCTTGCCTTTTGTATTCTTATTTTAATATCTCTATCAGTTTCTCCATCTTTATCTACATTACTGCCCAAATAGTTGTACCTCCACGTCTTGGAGTGGGGTGTCATTAAGAGAAACCACATTACTAGTTGCCTCATTTATTCTCATTATCTTTGTCTTTCCTTTGTGGATTTTCAGACCAAGCTGCTGTGATCTCGCATCAAGTATATTTAATTTATCTTGCATCTGATTCCGTGAATGGGACAGAAGAGCAATATCATCAGCGAAGTCCAGATCATCAAGCTGTTTTGTAGGGGTCCACTGAATTCCATTCTTGGTGTAGCAGTTACTGTTTTCCTAATCCAGTCTATAGCCAGTAAAAATGAGAGAGGCGACAAAAGACATTCCTGTCGCACACCTGTTGTTATTTTAAATGTATCTGTTAACTTTCCCTCATGAAGAACTCGACATTTCATGTCTTTATATGTTACCTTTACTAAGTTGATAATTTTTCTGTGGGATTCCATAGTGCCCCATCAATTTCCAGAGAGATTCCCCATCAGTGCTGTCAAATGCTTTCTCATAGTCTATAAATCTAATGTAAAGTGGTTAGTTCAATTCAATGCTTTGCTCTATTATAATACGTAATGTGGCTATCTGATCAGTACAGGATCCGTTTGACCGAAAACCTGCCTGTTCATCTCTTAGCTTTTTATCAATGGCATCTTTTAATCTTTCCACACACACACACAAAAAACTCAACCTAATATTTTTCCAGGAACTGACAGCAACATAATTCCTCTATAATTTTCACACCCCTGTAGATCACCTTTTTTGGGCAGTTTCACAAGATATCCTTCTCTCCAGTCTGCTGGTATTTCTTCGGTCTCCCAGACTAATTAATCTATGTAGCAATTCTGTTAATGTGTTTATGTTGGCCCTGATGGCTTCAGCTTGGATACCATCTGGGCCTGAGTGTGATCTTAGACTGTTGTCATTGTTAGATGTAGAATTGTGATCCTAAACTGTTCTCATTGTTGGATGTAGTATGTGATCTTAGACTGTTCTCATTGTTGGATGTAGAGTGTGATCTTAGACTGTTCTCATTGTTGGATGTAGAGTGTGATCTTAGACTGTTCTCATTGTTGGATGTAATGTGTGATCTTAGACTGTTCTCATTGTTGGTGTTGGATGTAGTGTGTGATCCTAGACTGTTCTCATTGTTGGATGTAAAGCAGTGATCTTAGCGCTTGCACATTTTCTTATCTCTGCAAAAGACTGCAGCCCTGTGGTTGCGTGTCCTTTACTTGACGTTGCATGTCCAGCCGCAGCATTCTTTGGCTTTTGAGTATTCTCTAGGCAAATTTACGTTTCAATTGCACCTGACTTTCTATACCACTGTCGAAACCAAGGCAGGCCATATCGCCTGCAACTGGGATGGATCCTGACACCGCGGTACGTAGAGTGTTTGCAGTGTCTATACCACAGACGAAAATGCCAATGAGTAGAGAACATAAACTTGAAACAACATGCTGCCATAACAATGAGAAAATAATTAATTGGACAAATAATATGAATCATGGATGTGTCATATCAGCAAAGGTTATCCCATAGAAAGTGTGTGTGTGTGGGGGGGGGGGGGGTTGACAGTGATGTGTAATGTTATCAGAATGTTACTCCATGAGGGGCGTCAAAGATCAAACAGGACTAGCCATCAGCAGTTATCACATCTGCAATGTCAGACATGACGAGGCAAACAGCACCGAACACACTCAATAACAGACACGCTGGGTACACTGTACATTTCACGAATCCTTTTACAAGCACACCCACGAATGTAACAAAATACAGTCGTTTTTAGGCTGTCAGGGCGAGAATCACACCGTGAAAGAGACTAGGTCCTATCATGTCTTATTCTCAAAAACGACAGAGGTACAGTGTAGCCAACCTCGACTGTGTAGACGGTTCAAAATGCTGACACACACTCGCACGCGCACACTCATCCCCATTCATACCACTTCATTCCTAGGACATAGGGACACAAGTGTACGGGGATTCCATCCTAGTTCGCCGACCAAACTCGCGGTCTTATTTTAATTTTCTCACAAACGTGCGGGGGACTCACTGACAGACACACTGGCAGTCACACGCGAGAGCAGACGGGACATCAATTTCACACCTAAAAACGGCAAAACCAATTTCCTGACCAAACTCAGACAAAGACACATTCATCTCAGACAAACTGGCAACTCAGTTATTATTCACGCATTAGCGCACGCAGCAGGCCCTGGTCGCTAACATGTCTGGGGTTATGTTAACTACGACATATTGCGTGGGTAAAGTCGTGGAGTTACGCTAGATAATATGTTTGGGGTTATGTTAACTACGACATATTGCGTGGGTAAAGTCGTAGAGTTACGCTAGATAATATGTTTGGGGTTATGTTAACTACGACATATTGCGTGGGTAAAGTCGTGGAGTTACGCTAGATAACATGTTTGGGGTTATGTTAACTACGACATATTGCGTGGGTAAAGTCGTGGAGTTACGCTAGATAACATGTTTGGGGTTATGTTAACTACGACATATTGCGTGGGTAAATGTGTGGAGTTAAGCTAGATAATATGTTTGGGGTTATGTTAACTACGACTATTGCGTGGGTAAAGTCGTGGAGTTACGCTAGATAATATGTCTGGGGTTATGTTAACTTCGACATATTGCGTGGGTAAATGTGTGGAGTTACGCTACATAATATTTTGGGGGATACTTGCACCATTAGTATCGGAACTCTTCGCTGGCTGCTGAAGATGGGGACGGAGCGCTTATGTGTATGCCCCGAGTGCTGTGATGTCGGTTCTTGAATCAAATCAAATCATATTTTTGGGGTTATGTTAACTACTTCATATTGCGTAAGTAAAGTCGTGGAGTTACGCTGTGTAATGTGTTTAAAGATATATCAATGGCTACGATTTCATTCAACGATAGTCTCCCCAAACAAACTAGGTCAGGTTCCATTTATAATTTTTTGGACTGGTCTGCTGTCCGGGGGGTTACGGGTGGTTTCGCTATGTTGATTGCTTTCTGACTTGTCTTGCATTTATGTTTTTCTTCCGAGAAATAGAATGCCTATGACATAGGTTGCAGCACTCACTAGGTGGGTTATGTTAGACCCAGTTTCGAAATGTTTTGGTAGTGTTAAAAGCGCTGGCGTGCTTAAATATAAAACACGCGATATGAAAGGCATTGCTGAACACACTCGTGGCAGTGTGCGTAGGTCAGGTGACCCAAGATCGACCAATCAGAAGTGAGCTAGTGTAAATATGGGCGGTCTCTGGGAATGGGTGGGAGGGGTATAGAAGAACTAACCCAGCCACGTATTGCAAGGTGGACAAAGGGAAGGGCGGAGTCGTGAAAATTCAGTGTTAACATGTTTAATATGTTAACTGCGACGGTACATGAAACGAACTCACGTCCAGATACACACATATGAGTGACGAAGTCGGGCCAGGACACGGTGATCAGATGTTTCTTCGTGCGTCTTAACCTCTTAAGTCACGCTAGTTTAAGTGGCAGGGGTGTCAGCTTGCTA
This sequence comes from Candidula unifasciata, assembly GCA_905116865.2. NCBI lineage: Eukaryota > Metazoa > Mollusca > Gastropoda > Stylommatophora > Geomitridae > Candidula > Candidula unifasciata. The sequence goes on from CAJHNH020001171.1 coordinate 140,231, forward strand.
CGACTCTTATCGCGCCGACGCTCCTACCGGTGACCACGCGTTCTTTACATTACAGAAGGTAAGCGCTTTTAAAGACCAAATAACGTGTAAAACTGGCCCTAATCCCAACCACCCACTACACACACACTGAACATAGGTCTCACGAGAGTGCATTCTACGTCTCGGGGTTTCAGACCTTCTAATATTCTGCGGTGCCTGCAAAACGCTGTGTTGCTGCAGACACATAACGCTACTTTCCTCGCGCTAGCCAACGTTGACTGCTGGAATGAAGTCATTTCCTGCTGAAAATCCCAGACGGCTGTCATATACTAACCAACAAACACTAATTCTCCTTACGAGTGAGAACGTAATGTGGGCGACCACTGCTCACAGAAAAACGATTAACACACAACGCAGAAAGCTTTGTAAAGACAGCAGTAAACCGGGACACCCCTCTAGCGTAGACCAGCCTAACCAATCATCAGTGACATGTCAGCTAGTGTGTAGCTGGGCCCTAGTTCGTTTCTAGTAATACAACATTTTGTCTGCGGATATGTGGCGTGAAGATACAGGCGATAACTATGGGACTGGAAGACAAGACCAGCATGGCTGTTGTGTTTATTATCTGCCCCTTACTATGGGCTGGGTATGGTGGTAGACAAGATCAGCATGACTGTTGTGTTTATTATCTGCCCCTTACTATGGGCTAGATGTGGTGGTAGACACGATCAGCATGACTGTTGTGTTTTTTTTCTGCCCCTTACTATGGGCTGAGTGTGGTGGTAGTGGTCTGGGTGTGGTGGTAGTGGGCTGGGTGTGGTGGTAGTGGACTAGTCTACACTGAGGCTTAAGCCCCTTTACTAATTTGTCTCGATGGAGGGACATAATGGATCTAAGCCGTGTTGTTCAGAAACCCATATTGGGTACTAGGGTGTGATGACTTTGATAATTATGGTGGGGGTGGTGATGATGATAGCGTTTAAATGATTGAATACGTTATCTTAGCAAACATCGACAGATTTCGCGAATCACCTGTGGTAGAACTAAGTGAATCAAACAGACCCCGGTCGACAAATAACCACGTTACGTAATATTAACCGAATACGGCGACCCCACAGACCCAGTGCTGTGCTGCAGGCCACCCTAGTCCGCCATCCTTTTTGTGGAGACTAAGGAAATTACTGCCCTTGCTGAGGAGACCCTGCTCGGAGAGTGACTGCCCTTGTCCCCCCAGACCTGGTTCGAGGAAGGTCTTGAGAAGACTTAATTAGGGGCACGCGCCAGACAAGATGGATTCGACCTTTGGCCGATCCAGTTTGTCGTCTGCGCCTCTGCTCTTCTGCTGTCTCGAGATGGTCATCGACTTGTAATAGGCAGTGTGTCCATATTCCGGGTCAAGTTTTGTGTAACAAGTAGCGGGTACGTGTGTGTGTGTGTGTGTGTGTGTGTGTGTGTGTGTGAGAGAGAGAGAGAGAGAGACCCTGGTGAGGTGTCTGAGTATATAAGTTACGGAGTGTGTGTGTGTGTGTGTGTGTGTGAGAGAGACCCCGGTGAGGTGTCTGAGTATATAAGTTATGGAGTGTATGTGTGACCCTGGTAAGGTGTCTGACTATAAAAGTTACCGAGCATATATGTGTGTGTGTGTGTGTCCCTGGTGAGGTGTCTGAATATAAAAGTTACCGAGCATGTGTGTGTGTGTGTATGTGTGGTGAGGTGTCTAAATATAAAAGTTACCGAACATATATATGTGTGTGTGTGTGTGTGTCCCTATTGAGGTGTCTGACTATAAAAGTTACCGAGCATATGTGTGTGTGTGTGTGTGTGTCCCTAGTGAGGTGTCTAACTATAAAAGTTACCGAGCATATATGTGTGTCTGTGTGTGTGTCCCTAGTGAGGTGTCGGAATATAAAAGTTACCGAACATATATGTGTGTGTGTGGTGAGGTTTCTGAATATAAAAGTCACCGAGCAAATGTGTGTGTGTGTGTGTATGTGTGTGGTGAGGTTTCTGAGTATATAAGTTACGGAGTGTGTGTGTGTGTGTGTGTGTGTGGTGAGGTTTCTGAGTATATAAGTTACGGAGTGTGTGTGTGTGTGTGTGTGGGGGGGGGGGGGCTTTCTGAGTATATAAGTTACGGAGTGTGTGTGTGTGTGTGTGGTGTGAGGTTTCTGAGTATATAAGTTACGGAGTGTGTGTGTGTGGTGGGGTTTCTGAGTATATAAGTTACGGAGTGTGTGTGTGTGTGTGTGGTGGGGTTTCTGAGTATATAAGTTACGGAATGTGTGTGTGTGTGTGTGGGGGGTTTCTGAGTATATAGTTACGGTGCGTGTGTGTGTGTGTGTGGTGAGGTTTCTGAGTATATAAGTTACGGAGTGTGTGTGTGTGGTGAGGTTTCTGAGTATATAAGTTACGGAGTGTGTGTGTGTGTGTGTGTGGTGAGGTTTCTGAGAAATAAGTTACTGAGTGTGTGTGTGTGTGTATGTGTGTGTGGGGAGGTTTCTGAGTATATAAGTTACGGTTTGTGTGTGTGTGGTGGGGTTTCTGAGTATATAAGTTACGGTGTGTGTGTGTGTGTGGTGGGGTTTCTGAGTATATAAGTTACGGTGTGTGTGTGTGTGTGTGTGTGTGTGTGTGTGTGTGTGTGTAAGTGTCCCCGCTGAGGTGCCTAAGTAATTTTAGTTGCATGTGCTTGCATGTGTGTGTGTGTGTGTGTGTGTGTGTGTGTGTGTGTCCGGTGAAGTATCCGTGTATTTTATATTGTAAGTTCTTGCGTGTGTGTATACCCCACGTGATGAGTCATTGCATTCTAAGTTTATTTGCTTGAGAGAGTGTGTGTGTGTGTGTGTGTGTGTGTGTGTGTGTATGTCCTATGTGATGTGTCCATGTCTTTTAAGGTGTATGTGCTTGGGTGTGTGTGTGTTGTAAGTTCGTGTATGTGTGTTTGCGCGTGCGTGCGTGTGTGTGTGCGTGTGTGTCAAAACATTCAACACAAAAGGTCCCGAGTCTTAACTTCCGCAACATGCTAGAGTCCCTATATGGATAACGTCAAGTTGCCACAGAGAGACTTAGACCCAGTATCGTTATACCGTGCTGTCCCCACGCGAGATATAGTTCACAGGAGAGACAGACAGAGAGACTACAGACAGACAGACAGACAGACAGACAGACAGACAGACAGAGGCAACAGAAACAAACACAATGTCGGAAAAGCCAACAAGGGGACAACATCAGCAGATTAAGATTATCTGGATCAATCCTGATTGATGCCACGAGTTGTTGTTCTTGAGCCATCCATTAATGTCCAGAAGTTATTTCGGGGTGCCCAAGATGTGGGTGCTCGCCTGCTGGCTCGGTGGACCAAGGTTCGAGTCATCACTAAGGCCGAAGTTTTAAACTGACCTGTTTCTTGCGCTGGCCCAGCTAAAGACGGTTGCTAGGAAATGTGTTTTGTGGAGTGAAGGCGGCCGGCGCGATCAGCCGCGCGTCTCAGCCCATGGGCCAAACAATTGTGAGGCCAGGCTTATATCTGACAGGGGCGTCACCATCTACAGGAACAAAAATCGGGGTTAGGTGAGGAGCCTGGACCATGTTACAATTTGGGAAAAGGTGCGGGGGCTTTCAAGATGCTTTGTCCTCTAAGTTGCTGCGTCCCTGTCGTGAAATGCCTACTCCACCTTCCGGCCAGTAGACGGGCTCTAGACCTGCTGACATCTCAGACTAGACCGCCTTGGCAACCAAGACTAGGCTCCTGAAAGTCAACACCTGTCTCCACCTGTCCGTGGTCATCGTAGAAGCAGGCTCCCACCTGGCAGTCCGGCCAGTGTAGACAGGATCGGTGTTTCCTTCCATGTCCGTCTGCATCTGACAGGCAGACAAGGAACCAATGTTATGCATATACATAAGCTAATCTGTGAAACCTCTGTGCACGAAAACTCTAGTCCTGGAACAAATCCAAAGTCCAGAAGTGGACGAAGAACCAGTACTTTCCGCCAGAGTATACAGCCGGCAAACGCTTAGATGAAGAAGACGGACGCGGCAATGAACCCGAACAATCCATTCCATTTCTGCGCCCAAAAATGTAGCCGATTCATCAGCCCGACTGAACAATCACCCGAGCCACGTAGTTAGCACTTCCAGCACCTTCTATGCGCACTTTAAATCCAAACATTACACATTTATGCTTCAGCCCGTGATGAGACACATCAGCCTGTTAACAAACACTTTATTCAAGCCATCCACACATTCAACACACCATCCACACATTCACCAAGCCAACCACACATTCATCAAGCCCACCACAAATTTACCAAGCCCACTACACATTCACCAAGCCCACCACACATTCACCAAGCCCACCACACATTCACCAAGCCCACCACACATTTACCAAGCCCACCACACATTCGCCAAGCCCACCACTTATTCGCCATGCCCACTACTCATTCACCAAGCCCACCACATATTCGCCAAGTCACCGCACATTCACCAAGCCCACCACACATTCGCTAATCCCACCACACATTCACCAAGCCCACCACACATTCGCCAAGCCACCGCGCATTCACCAAGCCATCCACACATTCGCCAAGCCCACCACACATTCGCCAAGCCCACCACACATTCGCCAAGCCATCCACACTTTCCCTAGCAATCCACTCTTCAACCTAATTTTAGAAAACTTTTTTTTTTAATCTGTGATACGGAGTACAAAACATGCCGATATAAAACACGGGGAGAAAAACACAATTCCCAGATTATTGATTTGGGAAGTTTATCATCACAGCGCTCTGACAGATCCGTATGTGCTCCGATCTCCTCCACAGCGCTCTGACAGATCCGTATGTTCTCCGATCTCCTCCACAGCGCTCTGACAGATCCGTATGTGCTCCGATCGCCTCTACAGCGCTCTGGCAGATCCGTATGTGCTCCGATGGCCTCTACGGCGCTCTGGCAGATCCGTATGTGCTCCGATGGCCTCTACGGCGCTCTGGCAGATCCGTATGTGCTCCGATCTCCTCCGCAGCAGACCCACAAGCATAAAACCCACAGATTAAATCTGTTCTGGGTTACTATTAATCAGGCGTCTCGGTGAAAAGATCATGTCTGACCCCTGCAAAATGCACTCCCAGATCCACCAACCTGGACGTGAATACTGAGTCCTGACTTCTGTCCTGAACTTGGAGATCTGCATCCCGCATGACATTCATGACATCACCGCCTTCCAGTGCCGGACCAATCACTGTAACAGCCTTTTCCGTCAGATAATCTGTGCGTTCATTTCCTTCAACACCCGCATAACCCGGCACAAAGGTTAGCTATCTGTGATACATAGACACCCCATAAAAATATTCCCATATATACAAGGATATTGAACATACACAGTCATACATAAACGTATAGCCATCGGGACATTAAACAGATGGGGACATGGCACATAAACACACACACACACACACACACACACACACACATGAACATTAAATAGAAGGAGATATCACGTACAGATTGATATTTACACATATAGAGTGAGAAAGAAAGAGAGACAGAGACAGAGAGAGAGAGAGAGAGAGAGAGAGAGAGAGAGAGAGAGAGAGAGAGAAGATTAAACACAAATAACAATTACACACACACACAGGCACATTAAACAGAAAATAAGATAACATAGAGATCGACAGAAATCACACACACATACGCAGATACATACACACACACACCTACAGCGAGGACACAGAAGAAACAACAAGAAAGAACACAACGACCCTAGTGGGCTAGTCTAACTCTAACCCCCAACATCCAGCTCTATCCCCTAACATCCAACTCTACTCCCCAACATCCAGCTCTATCCCCTAACATCCAACTCTACACCCCAACATCCAGCTCTATCCCCCAACATCCAACTCTATCCCCCAACACCCAATTCTATCCCCCAACTCTATCCCCCAACTCTATCCCCCATCTCTATCCCCTTACACCCAACTCTAACCCCCAACATCCAACTCTACTCCCCAACATCCAACTCTATCCCCTAACATCCAACTCTATCCCCCAACATCCAACTCTACCCCCCAACATCCAACTCTACCTCCCAACATCCAACCAAGTCTATTCCCCAAACACAGCTGCCCCTTGTCGATGAGATCCCTGTCGCCGGCCATTGTCCCGATGCAACCAGGTGTCGCTTTTAATTCTCGACCTGATTGGTGTCCCTTGTCAGGTCTGGTCCATTCTGATCTCTCACACGTTCATTCTACTGACGGTCCGTAGACTCTTGCCCGCTAACTTGGGGAGAAGGGGGAGGGGGTACACTTCAGAGAGGGTATGAGAGTTAATTAAAAAACCGGCACCACATCATTCGGGCATTCACATAAGCGCTCCGTCCCCTTCTTTAGCAGCCAGAGCAGAGTTAGAATACCAATGGTGCCAGTAGCAGTCTGCTCACACGTCCGTCTTGACCTTTCCTCTAGACGTCGAATATCGGCCTGATCCCCTCGTCACTTCTCGCTGCATCGCTCTCACCGTACTGTGATGGTCCATATTGTTCTATATTGTACACCTGCTCCCACAAGGCTTTGGTCACGTCTGCTATATCTTGCATCTTTATTCCACCAAGCTGTGCAGAGCCAGCCAGTCTGTCCCCTGTTCATTTCCCAAGACACCAACATACCCGGAGAAAAAAACCAGACAATGCTTCTCACCCGTGACTTCTGAAGCGAAGTATGCCGGTCTACACAAAGCATCCCTGCCCTCACCGTCCTCGGCATGCTTTCGGAGTCAGTTACAATCAAGATGTATGTGTCTTTCGCGTTCTCATCCCAGCAGAAATCTGCAGTGACCGCCTCCACCTGCATTCTGACGCTTGATGTTGTGGTTATTATATACTAAGCTCTCCTGCAGTAAATGTCCACTATTAGCTTCTGCTAAGAACCACCAAGCACTTCTTGTGTCTCTTGACACTAAACCGTCTGCATAAATAATCATATCAACTGAGCGAGCATTATCTTGAATTAACTGCTGAATGTTAACCTCCATAGAACCCGGTGGTCATTCCCTGCACTCTGGCTCAGAGTGATTATACACAAGTGTGATTGTTCCGCTGGCACTCTAACCCACTCCTATCCTCGCCTAATGTTCTCCAGGATGCAGACCTGTCTGATCATGTTCCTCCAAGGCTTCCTTCTTATAAGCCGCAGACCCTGAACTGTATCCAGCTTTTCGTGCCAAGGTTAATCTATGCCTGAAGCTTCTCTTAGATGTGACTTCGCCTGCAGCACATAGAGCCTACCTGCATCAGTCGGCGAACCAAGGATGTATCGCATACACACCAATGATGTGTCTCTAGTGCAACCCAGAATGACCTGCATAGCTGCGTTCCGTATGCGCATTAGTTTAATTAGCTGACTCTTTGAGACAGTATGCAGTCCTACTGCATAATCAATCACCGAAAGGATCAGGGGCTGAAACAATGTGAAAAACATTCTCTGTTCTATGTCCTTTGCAAGAAAAGGTTTAAGTACACTGACTCCTTTCTGACACCTCTTGGTGAGCGTGGGAGGAAAGAAGATCATTTAAAAAATATGACAGTGAAGCAGATACAAGAGATGACAAGAGTAGACAGGTGTCACACACGACAGCGGACAACAGTAGATGCCAGGGTTGTTAGGAATTTAAAGTCGATGACATCCTATGCCAAGTTGTGGCACTCTAACTCATTAGACTGTCCATCTCAGTGGTCAGCATCTTTGACATCTTGTGTCGGAAACGTGTCTCCCAATAGGTATGGCCCCAAGAAGTCACTGTCAAGGGCAAAGTTCTAAACCCGCCAGCACTGGGCCTAATGTCCGGCCTGACAGCATCGATCCTGGCCAGCCATATTAGGACAAGAAATAACATGACGGATTCTGGTAATTACCAAATCATACGATTAACTGTAAAGTGTCAAATTAATTTCTTCAACTTCCAGATCTGAATCCCCTCTTGGGAGAGCCCTCCTCCAGTAGCTCGGTGTTTCGGTAATGAACCCTAGACATACGACATGATCACTGGGGACAATTCGCTGCCTGTAGTCGATGCCTGTCTGTTTCAAATCTCACAAGAACATTGGTAAACACAGCAGACGTAGACGGGTACTTGAGTGGAGGCGCTGTAATGGAATGTCTGCGGAGTAACCACCAGAATGTCTGTATCAACGGGTCCCCTGGGGAGTAACCACCACAAATGGCCTCTGATTTGCCACAGTTTCTGCGACTGTCCTCCACAAGTGACACGTCTCATATATCTGCTCAACTGATTCCCAAGTGCTCATTATCACTATCGCATTTCAGGCGCGCCGCTTGGGAGAAAACATGGGTGTCTTTGGGTGTGTTTGTTTGTATGTATGTGCGTGTGTGTGTCGGGGTGGGGGGGGGGGGTTGATTTCTTCATATAAATCATTATAAGGCTCAGCCCTCGCCTCATATCCCAGCCCGCATTAAAACTGTGCAAGAGGGGTGGGCCCAATATTGCTGAACTCCCCCCCCCCCTTTTTTTTCAGGTGCCGGCGCCATTAGCGCTGTCTTGTTTAAGAGAAGCGGAGCTCTTATTTTTCCTGCACAATCTGTTGACGCCATCTTGCAAAATAGGGCCGTCCTTATATTGACCTATTTCTGACAGTCGAGCAGCTGTGGTACCTTGGTGGTCGGTATGTTTTTGTCTGCCCGTGTGGACAGTGTTTGATGTTACCACTGACCCCAACTTCCAATGCACACCCAGGCTATAAAGGACACCTGGGCATTTTCTGATGTGACACGTCAGCAGTCAGATCCCACTGTCTTACACAATCATCCCCGTAAGGGTTGCGGAGCCCACGTGAATAAACCCACAGCCCCCCGAAAGTGCATGACGAAAGACACTCACACATATACAAGGCTAAAAACACAGGCACCGAGACAGACACACACCGAGACAGACACACACCGAGACTGACACACATCCAGACAGACACACATCGAGACAAACACACACCGAGACAGACTCACGCCGAGTCAGACATGCCAGCACAAACACACACACCGAGACATACAAACACAGAGACAGACTAACACCGAGGCAGACACACACCGAGACAGACACACACCGAGACAGACACACACCGAGACAGACACACACCGAGACAAAAACACACCGAGGCAGACACACACCGAGAGAGACACACACCGAGACTGACACACATCGAGACAGACACACACCGAGACAAAAACACACCGAGGCAGACACACACCGAGAGAGACACACACCGAGACTGACACACATCGAGACAGACACACACCGAGACAGACACAAACCGAGACAGACACACGCCGAGACAGACATGCCAGCACGAACACACACACCGAGACATACAAACACAGAGACAGACTTACACCGAGGCAGACACACACCGAGACAGACACACACGCATACACACACCCACAGACAAGGGAATTAGGTCTCTGGCGAATTGGTCAAACCGTTTGCCTCGCGCTCTGAAGGTCGTCGGTTTGTCTTACGGCTGTGCCGTTCAGTTCACAGATGTAGTTTTTACAGAGATTCCTTTGGATCGTCACCGGAGCTACAGAGTTCGGGCCTTGTGTGATGTTCCCGGCATGCAGTTATCCGTTCTACGGAGAGGGACCGAGCCATATGGGATAAAACCCGGCGCAATGAAGTCGATTTGAAGAAAAAGGAAAACAAGGACACACAGACACCGAGACGTGAACATTTACGAAACGGATGTGCCCAGAAATAAACACACGGCCTGGAAGCCGGCGAGATACCCCTGTGAGATCACAAGTGGACGTCCTAATAGATCAACATTGCGTAGAGGGTAAATAATCAACATAATAGGGCAGGTGACCAGGTGTCATTGTCCTCTGGAGTATGCTGGCAGTTCTACACCGATCCGGCTACAAGAATGAAGGCCCTTACCTCTCGACCTTGTTTGAATGTGATCGCTGACTTTGGAAGTCTCCAGCCACAAGTGGGGCCTACCTGTCAAGCGTCCCCGATGTACCCGTCAACAGTACATGCTGCTCTTGTGACTCCAGTACTTCTTCTTCTTCTTCGTGTTCACCAGCTGTAAACTCTGGCGGAAGGTTCTGGTTGCTCGTCTACTACTGAACTGCAGTCCTGCTCCAGAACCTGTGTGTTGCGTGTGCATCAGTTTTACAGATCTCATTCTCTTGAATACAGACTGTTGGTTCCTTGCCTCTCCGGCAGACGCACTCCGTCTTCAAAGGAAGCTCCCCAATTAGTTGACTCTTACAACATGCTTTTGGGGAGGCAGTGGGTCTATTCTTGTTTTCCCCACAATGGGGCCCCGAAACCCACACAGGGGACTCCAGTACTATAATGTAGCTTCTTACACCTGGCACTAGTGGTCCGCTAGACGTAGCTGCAGTGACCACGCTAGGCAGCAAGAAGCTACGTTGTCTGGCTCGCAGATCTCTACAAGTACAGTGGAGGGTGAGCATAAATGTGTCAGACAAATTAAGCTCGCCATTTTCTCGCCGTCGTCAGCCAGTAATTGGAGGAATCCTTCTCCGCACGTCCCAAAAATGGCGACACGGAGATGCTAATCTGCCAAAGTGCCATCTCTGTCGAGCGCGGGTCAAGAGCGGTTGCGCTGACGCTTCGATGGCCCAATTACATCATCGTGTCTGGTCATCGATAAGATCTGTCCAGGCTGTCCATGGCCGGAGGTTGATCTGTGTGGTCAGTTGTCCATAAATCATATCGGATATACATGCGCGTATTTTATTTTCTTCCCCCTTTTTCTCTCTGTCTGTCTGCCTGTCTGTCTGTCTGTCTGTCTATCTGTCTGTCAGTCTGTCTATCTGTCTGTCTGTCTGTATGTGTGTGTGTCTGTATGTGTGTGTGTCTGTCTGTCTGTCTGTATGTCTGTCTGTTTAATCTAATCTAATCTAATGTAATCTAATATGTTTGTCTGTCTGTCTGTCTGTCTGTCTGTCTGTCTGTCTGTCTGTCTGTCTGTCTGTCTGTCTGTCTGTCTGTCTGTCTGTCCGTCCATCTGGCTGTCTGTCTAAAAGGTACCTGTTACCACACTTTGCAGTGTCTTGTTGCTAGTAGTGCTGTCTGTGGTTCTTGTTGCTAGCATGCTGTGGATTTTAGACTTTGCATAGCTATCTGGAAGCAGGGCTAGCAGGTTGGTTCACACAGTAGATCTGCTGTCTAGATATCACTTATCTCAGATATTTATGATATTTTCCTGACATGACACTCGGATCCCTATGTACAGCTGCACTAGTATTCCTCCCTTGCGCGACTCCACCTGTACCATTACTTCCATATTGACATCATCGAAGCTTGTTTGAAATGGGGGTATCCACTCACAACCTCCATTAGATCAGATGAGCTACAATAGAGAGCACAACACAACAAAAACAAAATACAACATTCGACCTTGTCTCTTAGAGCATGATTCCAGGCAGACGAGTATAGACAGCTGAGCCACACAGTGACAGGCGGGCCAGCTGAAAGATCACTTCCGCCTGCCAGTTATTTTCTACAGGGATTAAACTCCAGGATCTCGGGGATTGTTTACATCCAATCTTCATCTCCTACACTGCCAGTTTGGCATGAAACAGGCATCACACTGCATTATTTTGGCTCTTGCGACGTGAAAAAAGCTGGTAGAATGTACAAGTAGATCCATTGAGTCCCAGAAATCCCTTGGGCCCGCGGGACTTGAGCTGGCAACAAAAAACCGCCATATTACTCACGCCGGGGCAGCTAGATCCCTTGAATTAAATTCCCCTGCTGTATTCGCCAGCGTTAATTTGATCTCTGCTTCCGTAAGATTGGTACACCACAGACTCCATATACCACCCGCCTTCTTGTTGTTGTTGTTGCTGCTATTTGTGACCGACTTCACCAGACGTCCTGATCTGGCTCGGCAGTTTCCGACTCGACTCAAGTCTCGTGTTTTTGTCCTCAACACTCCAGTCTTCCTCGTTTAAACATCGGGTTCTCCCAAAGGCGACCGCCGTGTCACGTTTCCATTCAAATTTTACCAATCTGTGACTTTATTTTTAACGTAGTTCATTGTTATCGTCATCGTTGTTATCATCATCATGTGCCGAATCGATTATAAGAGAACTAAAGAAGCAGCGAATTTAGGGTGATATGGAAAACACCAGATAAGACATTCAGGGCAACTGTAGGGGCAGCTTATACATCTGGGCATCTCACGGATATGACTGCAATGATACTGATGATAAAAAGAAGTAGTAGTAGTGGTAGCGATCATAGTAATTGTAATAGTGGTGGCAGCAGTAGTAGTATTAGTTGTAATGGTGGCCGCAGCAGTAGTACTGAGGATTAAAGTAACGTTAATCTCCCCAATTAGAGTAGGTCACTTTTCATTCACATGTTTGTTGGGCTGGTCGACTTTCCTAAAGGTTACGGGTGTGTCCCGCTCTGTTGTTTGCTTTCTGTCTTGCATTTAAATTTTAATTCCAAGAAAGAGAATGTCTATGACATATGTTGCAGCACTCTTGGGAAGTGGGGTTGAGGTGTTTTTTAAAGGCCTGTTTCTTTATGTTCTGGAGTGTTAAAAGCGCTGACGTGCTGAAATATATAAAACACGCTATATCAGCGGCATTGCTGAACACCGCCGTAACATTGTGCCAAGGTGACATGCTCCGGAACTACCAATCAGAAGTGAGCTAGTGTCTGTATTGGCAGTGCGTCGGGAGATTAACGTTACGTGTACCGTAATAGCAGTGAAGGTGTTGTTGATGGTAGGTAAGAAATTATACATGAACTAACCAGTAAATAATTAGGGAATGAATGAGTAAGTCCGCGGGTACATACATGAATTATTAAAGGAATAATAAATTCATGAACAAACTACTCGATAATAATGAGAGAATAAATGGGTGACTAAATAAGCAATCGAATAAATAAATGACTGGAGATGTTTATTTACTAGTCATTGATTTCAGAATCGACAGCAAACCACACCGGACATACCCATAGAGGCTCCGTCTCCCGTCATCAAATGTCTTCAGGTCTAGATCAGGGCTAAACGACTGCATTTACTCAGGGTCCACGATTCTGAACATGAGGATGGGGGCGGTCCACAGCCCCAGCAAGAAGAGTTCATTAATACAATTCCACTGGCAATGATCCACGGGCCACTTGCAGATGTCGCAGTTCTCAGAATGTAGATGTCGCAGTTCTCGGAATGTAGATGTTTCAGTTCTCACAATGTAGAGGTTTTGTTTCTCAGAATGTAGATTTGTTAATTCTAACAATGTAGATATCTGAAGGTCAGATGTAGATGCTTTCGTTCTTATAATGTAGATTTGTTAATTCTCACAATGCATGTCTTGTGTCTCACAATGTTCTCAGGACTTTGAAGTTTTTTTTTTCTTTCACCAAGGAGATAGCTAAATTCTCAGAATATAGATGTGTTGTCAGTTCTCAGATTGTCGATGCCTTAGTTCTGAAAATGTCGGACGGCGCATATTTAACGATTCTCTGTGGAAGATAGCCGAGTCTTGCAGCAACGACATCTGCCTGTATTGTACGGCACCCTGCTGCTTGTTTACGTCTGGTCATCTAAGCATTTATATCAGTCAGTGTCATTGTTGTCACATTAGATGTTTTATATCCAGATTTAGTTGTTTTTCCTTGCATTTAGATGGCGTTTTGACGTTTAGATGGTTGATTTTTTTTTCTAGATGTTTTTTATTTGGAGTGAATATATCAAATCTAACCTACGAAACAGGATGAAATTTGATCTCTTAAATGCTATCTTGACAATAAAATTCGGCCTGATAAGAGTAGGAAAAGGTTATTCCACTTATCAGCTCCCTGATTGGGTATTACAAGAAATTGGAACAGCTAAGTTTATCTTGTGGATCTTGTGAGGCAGATTTAAGTAAAGATGAGGACATGATTCTATAGGGTAATTCATATCAATTGCTATGTAATTTGTGACTCTTTCAATTTGGATGTTTTTTCTAGATGTTTTCCACGCAAATTTAGATGTTTTTAGATATTTTTAGACTCCGTTTTGGATGTTTTTGTCAAAGGAAAGTGGCAACACTGGTCAGTGTGTGTGTGGGTGTAGTCTGTGTGGGTGTACATGCTTGCCCTCATATTAACATGGGTTTCTGTGTGTATTATTGTCTGCGTGTGTGTTTGCGTCTGTGTCCTCTGGATAAAAACATTCATCTGACTTGATAGCTGGTACTTGTTACACTGTACGATGAAGTTACAATTCTCTGACCCGTGTTAGGAATTTTCACACCAGCTTGTTTATCGGGTCACACAGCTGACGTTAGCTCCTGGCATTATCTACCTCACAGGTACCGAGTTCCTTTCAGGTGGCTCTGTCTGATTCCGTAGAGCTGGGGAGCTGTGAAGCCGCCAGCTGTGGAGCTGTGAAGCCATAGAGCCGTGAGAGATTGTTCAAACAGCGGTAAAGATACCAGATCTATTATCGTGGTATTGATTTCTCGGCTGTATATTATTATTTCATTCTCGACTGTTCGTATTTCAGTCATAAACTCTTGGTGTACCATATACAGAAACAGCTGCAGCAACAACAACATGCATTTCCTGGACCATTCCACAGAAAATATTTACATCTGAAAGGTAAAGGTAAAGTAAAGGTAAAGTCGGGAGATGTGAGCCAGCGTCATTGCACACGGTTATAAACCAGAAGTGCTCTGCCACCAGTACAGACAGCTGATAAGAATTGTCCGCCTGTGTCGCAGTTCGCACGTAACTCTGTAGCTACAGCGACGTTCCTCCATTTACCCCAGAGTGTCAACTCTGGTACCCATTTTCTAGAGGCTGTGTGAACCCCGGGAAACCGCCTGGTTTCGAACACCGACCGTGGCTGCGGCGACTAGCAGCTGGATTTGAAAGCGAGCCTCTTATCGACTGCGCTAACGCGGCCCCTTTTTACAGAAAGTGTTTGCCTAACTGCAGGGAACGGGGACAATAGAGTTGGCGTTTCGGGCGGAATGACACCCGGTTGTGTAGACAAGAGAGGAACAGACAACTAGCCTGCGGCACTGGAGCCATTTCTCCACGCGGCTAGCACGTTTAGAGCCTGGTCCTTGTCATAGCTGACCGCTCTTCATATCTGTCCCCACACACCACCCACGCTGACCTGCAGACAGGGGTCACGACTGTGAGCAGGAAACTGCCGCAGAGAACACTTAATTAACGTCGAGGGCTGCTCGTCAAAGGGACCAGACAGAACCTAAGGAAGGCAAGCTTGTTCTTTCTAACGGGGCTACTGTATTTTCTGGGACCATTCCTTCTTCTTTTGTCGTCTCATACTGTGTCGTGTTCTTCTATATTTGCCTTTCGCTTCTCGGGTGGCTTGAACGATGTATTTATTCATTTTTGTATGTGTGCAGATTTCAGCTACACCATATATCCAGTTATTTTTTTGGGTTTTCCACTCGCCTTCCTTCCAGATGTTCTTCTCTAAAAAGACTCAATTGCAGTTTGGTCTGGCTGCATTCTCACTAGATGGCGGAACCATTTCATTCCAGACATGGCCTTATTCCAACTTTGTCTCCAGTGTTGGTATTCCTAACCCTGTCTGTTCTTGTGTTGTTAGGGACCTTACGGGGACAGCGCATTGCACACGTATTTATTTTTCTGTTCTAATGTTCTGTTCACTGAGACCATTAATCCTGTCTGTCTGTCTGTCTGTCTGCCTGCCTGTTTGTCTGCCTGCCTGCCTGTCTGTCTGTCTGTCTGTCTGTCTGTCTGTCTGTATGACTGTCTGCCTGTCTGCCTGTCTGTCTGTCTGCCTGTCTGCCTGTCTGCCTGTCTGCCTGCCTGTCTGTCTGCCTGCCTGTCTGTCTGTCTGTCTGTCTGTCTGTCTGTCTGTCTGTCTGTCTGTCTGTCTGTCTGTCTGTCTGTCTGTCTGTCTGTCTGTCTGTCTGTCTGTCTGTCTGTCTGTCTGTCTGTCTGTCTGCGACATCTACATTCTGAGAACTGCGACATCAACATTTTGAGAACTGCGACACCAACATTTTGAGAACTGCGACATCAACATTTTGAGAACTAAGACATCAAAATTCTGAGAACTGCGACACCTACATTCTGAGAAATAAAACCTCTACATTGTGAGTCTTGAAACATCTACATTGTGAGTCTTGAAACATCTACATTGTGAGAACTGAAAATCTACATTCTGAGAAATAAAACATCTACATTCTGAGAAATAAAACCTCTACATTGTGAGAACTGAAACATCTACATTCTGAGAAATAAAACCTCTACATTGTGAGTCTTGAAACATTTACATTGTGAGAACTGAAACATCTACATTCTAAGAAAAAACACCTCTACTGCGATGACTTTCTTTTATCTTCTACCTGGCTCGCATCATCGCACGCTTGCTGCTATCTCACACACCGACATCACACAACGAGCAGAAAATAGACGACTGGAAAAACAACACGATACTGTTCCAGCACTTAAATCTTCCACTCGCGGCTTACACAGCCGGCACATGAAATAGACAACTGTCCAGGCACACATTATAACTCAATTATCAACGTTTCAATTATTACCTTCAAGCAGAAAACACAATCGTCCTACACCAACAACGTGAACGAAAACACAACAGCTGTCCTGACAGAAAAACTAACACGGCCCGCCGGCATGTTGCTTGCGAGCTTTTTTTGCCAAGTTGGACTGAAACAAATTCACTCAAAACATCTGTTGAATCCACACATCATCCACCGCTGTCCATGCACTCTGTTCCTGAGCCCAAACGAGACTGACTCCCAGCCTTTTTCACGATATTATATAGCCTAATCCTCGCTTCGTTTTTTCCTCGAATATTCCGTGCTCCTTCAGTTTCACGGCAGTCGTGTTTCATCATACTTCACATGAAGTTCGACAGTCAACCTTTCTCTTCACGTGAATAATTATACTCCACATAAAGTTTGACTAACAGCATTTCTTTATAATTCCCGTGAAGTTCAGACTCAGCAATCCCCGTGCCGTCCCAGTTAGAATCAAAATATTCCACTCACATTTATTACTGACGTCATCTGTCGGGCATAAATTAACTGGGAGAAAATGAGATTCACTTAAAAATCTACATAATGAGAACTGAAACATACATATTCTGAGAAATAAAACCTGTACATTGTGAGTCTTGAAACATCTACATTGTGAGAACTGAAACATCTACATTCTGAGAAATAAAACCTCTACATTGTGAGTCTTGAAACATCTTCATTGTTAGAATTAACAAATCTACATTCTGAGAAATAAAACCTCTACATTGTGAGAACTGAAACATCTACATTCCGAGAACTGCGACATCTACATTCTGAGAACTGAGACATCTACATTCTGAGAACTGAGACATCTAAATTCTGAGAACTGCGACATCGTTATTTTGAGAAATAAGACATCAAAATTCTGAGAACTGCGACACCTACATTCTGAGAACTGCGATATCAACATTCTGAGAAATAAAACCTCTACATTGTGAGTCTTGAAACATCTACATTGTGAGAACTTAAACATCTACATTCTGAGAAATAAAACCTCCATATTGTGAGAACTGAAAAATATACATTCTGAGAAAAAAAAACTACTACATTGTGAGTCTTGAAACATTTACATTGTGAGAACTGAAACATCTACATTCTGAAAAATAAAACCTCTACATTGTGAGTCTTAAAAATCTACATAGTGAGAACTGAAACATCTACATTCAGAGAAATAAAACCTGTACATTGTGAGTCTTGAAACATCTGCATTGTGAGAACTGAAACATCTACATTCTGAGAAATAAAACCTCTACATTGTGAGTCTTGAAACATCTATATTGTTAGAATTACCAAATCTACATTTTGAGAAATAAAACCTCTACATTGTGAGAACTGAGACATCTACATTCCGAGAACTGCGACATCTACATTCTGAGAACTGAGACATCTACATTCGGAGAATTGCGACATCTACATTCTGAGAAATAAAACCTCTACATTGTAAGTCTTAAAACATCTACACTGTAAGAACTGAAACATCTACATTCTGAGAAATAAAATCTTTACATTGTGAATCTTGAAACATTTACATTGTGAGAACTGAAACATCTACATTCTAAGAAAAAACACCTCTACATTGTGAGTCTTAAAAATCTAAATAGTGAGAACTGAAACATATACATTCTGAAAAATAAAACCTGTACATTGTGAGTCTTGAAACATCAACATTGTGACAACTGAAACATCTAAATTCTGAGAAATAAAACCTCTACATTGTGAGTCTTGAAACCTCTACATTGTTAGAATTAACAAATCTACATTCTGAGAAAAAAACCTCTACATTGTGAGAACTGAAACATCTACATTCCGAGGACTGCGACATCTACATTCTGTGAGCTGAGACATCTATATTCTGAGAACTGCGACATTTACATTCTGAGAACTGAGACATCATTATTTTGAGAACTAAGACATCAAAATTCTGAGAACTGCGACACCTACATTCTGAGAACTGCGACATCAACATTCTGAGAAATAAAACCTCTACATTGTGAGTCTTGAAACATCTACATTGTGAGAACTGAAACATCTACATTCTGAGAAATAAAACCTCTACATTGTGAGAACTGAAACATATACATTCTGAGAAATAAAACCTCTACATTGTGAATCTTGAAACATTTACATTGTGAGAACTGAAACATCTACATTCTGAGAAATAAAACCTCTACATTGTGAGTCTTAAAAATCTACATAGTAAGAACTAAAACATCTACATTCTGAGAAATAAAACCTGTACATTGTGATTCTTGAAACATCTACATTGTTAGAATTAACAAATCTACATTTTAAGAAAAATAAAACCTCTACATTGTGAGTCTTGAAACCTCTACATTGTTAGAATTAACAAATCTACATTCTGAGAAAAAAACCTCTACATTGTGAGAACTGAAACATCTACATTCCGAGGACTGCGACATCTACATTCTGTGAGCTGAGACATCTATATTCTGAGAACTGCGACATTTACATTCTGAGAACTGAGACATCATTATTTTGAGAACTAAGACATCAAAATTCTGAGAACTGCGACACCTACATTCTGAGAACTGCGACATCAACATTCTGAGAAATAAAACCTCTACATTGTGAGTCTTGAAACATCTACATTGTGAGAACTGAAACATCTACATTCTGAGAAATAAAACCTCTACATTGTGAGAACTGAAACATATACATTCTGAGAAATAAAACCTCTACATTGTGAATCTTGAAACATTTACATTGTGAGAACTGAAACATCTACATTCTGAGAAATAAAACCTCTACATTGTGAGTCTTAAAAATCTACATAGTAAGAACTAAAACATCTACATTCTGAGAAATAAAACCTGTACATTGTGATTCTTGAAACATCTACATTGTTAGAATTAACAAATCTACATTTTAAGAAAAATAAAACCTCTACATTGTGAGAACTGAAACATCTACATTCCGAGAACTGCGACATCTACATTCTGAGAACTGAGACATCTACATTCGGAGAATTGCGACATCTAGATTCTGAGAACTAAAACATCAATATTTTAAGAACTAAGAAACCAAATTTCTAAAAACTGCGACATCAACATTCTGAGAAATAAAACCTCTACATTGTAAGTCTTGAAACATCTACATTGTGAGAACTGAAACATCTACATTCTGAGAAATAAAACCTCTACATTGTGAGTCTTGAAACATCTACATAGTGAGAACTGAAACATCTACATTCTGAGATATAAAACCTGTACATTGTAAGTCTTGAAACATCTACATTGTGAGAACTGAAACATCTACATTATGAGAAATAAAACCTCTACATTGTAAGGCTTGAAACATCTACATTGTTAGAATTAACAAATCTACATTCTGAGAAATAAAACCTCTACATTGTGAGAACTGAAACATCTACATTCCGAGAACTGCGACATCTACATTCTGTGAGCTGAGATATCAACTTGTGGAGAATTGCGACACCTACATTCTGAGAACTAAAACATCAACATTTTGAGACATAAAATCTGTACATTGTGAGTCTTGAAACATCTACATTGTTAGAATTAACAAATCTACATTCTGATAAATAAAACCTCTACATTGTGAGTCTTAAAAATCTACATAGTGAGAACTAAAACATCTACATTCTGAGAAATAAAACCTGTACATTGTGAGTCTTGAAACATCTGCATTGTGAGAACTGAAACATCTACATTCTGAGAAATAAAACCTCTACATTGTGAGTTCTGAAACATCTACATTGTTAGAATTAACAAATCTACATTTTGAGAAATAAAAGCTCTACATTGTGAGAACTAAAACATCTACATTCCGAGAACTGCGACATCTACATTCTGAGAACTGAGACATCAACATTCTGAGAACGGCGACATCTACATTCTGAGAAATAAAACCTCTACATTGTAAGTCTTGAAACATCTACATTGAGAGAACTGAAACATCTACATTCTGAGAAATAAAACCTCTACATTGTGAGTCTTGAAACATCTACATAGTGATAATGAAACATCTATATTCTGAGATATAAAACCTGTACATTGTGAGTCTTGAAACATCTACACTGTTAGAACTGAAACATCTACATTCTGAGAAATAAAACCTCTACATTGTGAGTCTTGAAACATCTACATTGTTAGAATTAACAAATTTTAATTCTGAGAAATAAAACCTCTACATTGTGAGAACTGAAACATCTACATTCCGAGAATTGAGACATCAACATTTGGAGAATTGCGACATCTACACTCTGAGAACTAAAACATCAACATTTTGAGAACTAAGACATCAAAATTCTAAGAACTGCGCCATCAACATTCTGAGAACGGTGACATCTACATTCTGAGAAATAAAACCTCTACATTGTGAGTCTTGAAACATCTACACTGTGAGAACTGAAACATCTACATTCCGTGAACTGCGACATCTACATTCTAAGAACTGAGACATCTACATTCGGAGAATTGCGACATCTACAGTCTGAGAACTAAAACATTAATATTTTGATAACTAAGACACCAAAATTCTAAGAACTGCGACATCAACATTCTGAGAACGGTGACATCTACATTCTGAGAAATAAAACCTCTACATTGTGAGTCTTGAAACATCTACATTGTGAGAACTGAAACATCTACATTCCGAGAACTGAGATATCTACATTCTGAGAACTGAGACATATACATCCTGAGAACTGAAACATCAACATTCTGATAACTGCGATATTTACATTCTGAGAAATGAAACATCTACATTCTGAGAACTGAGACATGTACATTCTGAGAACTGAAACGTTCACATTCTGAGAAGCGCGACATATATATTCTGAGAAATGAGACATCTACATTCTGAGAACTGCGACATTTACATTTTGAGAAATGAGACATCATCATTCTGAGAACTAACAGGTCGACATTTTGAGAACCAACAGTGGTGCATGTCGCAGACAGCTCCGAGGGCGGTCTTGACCTCCCCTAAACTCCCTAAACAAGTTCATCATTAACGGCCTGCCGCGGCAATTCACAGCTCTCAGACCCAACAGGCCGTGGCGACGACGTCGAGAGCTGATTACAAAGTCCGCCTGCGACATCCAACTTAATTGTTATTGATTACTTCCGTTGGGGCAGGGAGCGACCATGCGAGTGGTGGCGACGGCACGTGACATGTCAACAGCGACAGGTCAGGCATTAGATCCAGTTACAGGTGATCAGTCTAATGGAGCGCTGGCTGTACGGGGTGAGGTGTGTGTGGAAGAGACCAGCAAAGGCTGTATGTGTAAACTTAAACCAGCAAGGGTTCTGACTTGTACGGAGTTAGGGGTGTGTGGAAGAGAAAATCAAACGATTGGGATATTCTCACTTTTACGGAAATCATGATGAGGTTGATATCAGGACACTGCTATCAAATACATTCTCCCACATTCACAGAATTACACATAAACACACTACACTCATTAAAAGACTTTACCCACACAACATACATTCACACATATTTCATTCCATTATCACTGTAACATTTGACAAACCCACACACACACACACACACATCATTAATGCAACTTCGCCTTTGCTATTCTTCTTCTTCTTCTTCTTCTTCTTCTTCTTCTTCTTCTTCTTCTTCTTCTTCTTCTATTTCTTCTTCTTCTTCTTCTGTGTCAATAAAAAAAGAGGATGAGGCATTATGATATGGTTTACAGTAGGGCTGCGATATTTGCGCTTTACGGCCTAACATATTGCCTTTAGTAAACCCCTTATAAGATGCCTTGTGGACCCCACAATGTTAGTTTGCCATTACTGTCGACATTGCTAACAATTATTTTCGCTGTGCGAATCAAGATCTGTGCACCCCCCCCCCCCCCTCTTTGCGCACCCCTTCCCCATCCCACTAAAAGCCTCCACCGCCCTTTTTTTCTGTCCAAACTGCACTGATGTCCTTTAACTCCCTGGCCAAGTCTGTGTTCTCTCAGTTGTCAGTCTGAATTACACTTACTGCCAGACTCCAATCACACACCGGCGCACGTACGCACGCACACATACATTCATACACACACACGCTGGGGCACGCACACGCACGCACGCACGCACACACACACACCTACACATGCGCCAGCACCCATGTTGACACCCGGCTGTGTGGGTTCGAATGCTCTGCCTAGAAACGGTCAAACTTCTGATGTCAGGTGTCAAGGGTCAGAGGTCACATTTGAAGAAAAAAATTGTGGTTAGGGGGGGGGGGGGGGGGGGGGGGGTGAGGTTGGCTGCCTGAGATAAAAGTTGATGATTTCCGGATGCTTCCATGTTGGAGATGGGGGGGGGGGGGGGGATAAATGGGAACACTTTTGGAGGTCAAAATACATTTTGTAGGCGCGCGTGTGTGTGCGTGCGTGCATGTGTGTGTGTGTGCGCGCGAGCGTGAATGTGTGTGTGTGTGTGTGTGTGTGTGTCTGAGTCAGCGTGTCTGTTGATCTGACTAGTGTCTAAATTGCTTTCCCTGTTGAATTACCTCTCTCTCTCTTTCTTTCTCTCTCTCTCTCTCTTTTTTTCTCTCTCTCTCCCGCTCTCTCTCTCTCTGTCTCACTTCTTCGATCTATCCCTATCTTCCAATCTATTCTCTGTCTCTCTCTGTCCCACCCCTCCCAACCCCCGTGTCTATTTCTTTCACTACATTCCTCCTTCTGTCTCGCTCTGTCTTCCACGCTAATTCGGTTGTCACCCACTTCGCCCCCCCCCCCTCCTTTCCCCGCCAACACTGACCCACGCTAATTCGGTTGTCACCCACTTCGCCCGCCCCCCCCCCCCTTTTTTTTCCCCCGCCAACACTGACCCACGCTAATTCGGTTGTCACCCACTTCGCCCGCCCCCCCCCCTTTTTTTTCCCCGCCAACACTGACCCACGCTAATTCGGTTGTCACCCACTTCGCCCCCCCCCCTTCCTTTCCCCGCCAACACTGACCCAAGCTAATTCGGTTGTCACCCACTTCGCGCGCCCCCCCCCCCCTCCTTTCCCCGCCAACACTGACCCACGCTAATTCGGTTGTCACCCACTTCGCCCCCCCCCCTCCTTCCCCGCCAACACTGACCCACGCTAATTCGGTTGTCACCCACTTCGCCCCCCCCCCCTCCTTTCCCCGCCAACACTGACCCACGCTAATTCGGTTGTCATCCACTTCGCCCCCCCCCCCCCTCCTTTCCCTGCCAACACTGACCCACGCTAATTCGGTTGTCACCCACTCTCCCCCCCCCCCCTCCTTTCCCCGCCAACACTGACCCACGCTAATTCGGTTGTCACCCACTTCGCCCCCCCCCCCCTTTTCTCGCCAACACTGACCCACGCTAATTCGGTTGTCACCCACTTCGTCCTGAGAGTCCGCGAGAGCCCGGTCCCATCTTCCGGCCCGTGCCCTGTCAAACGCTGGCCCACGTGACCGGTTGCCATGAGAGACACTTTGTGCCAGATTCCTCTCCAGCCGCGTGCCAACTCGGTGAGCGGCAAATGGTGATCAAGGAGCACGTTATTAGATCTGATGGCCAATGAGGCAGTCAAGTGAAAGCTAGCGCAGGCATGAAAGTGAACGCTGGACTGAGGGAGCTGCCTCCATTCCACAGATCACACACGATGGGCAGATATTTAAAATGACATCCCGCTAAGAGAGTAAGGAGGACAAAATTATTTGAGCGGCAGCTGTCGATGATGTATTATGACTTGGCGGAAGTCAGTGACTGAAAGATCAAATCAGTCAGGTCCTTGCTTGAAGAAACTGTTCTTCATACAATATCACAAACATCAACCTCCCACAGCTCAAGTTACACATCAGTCAAGAATGTCTTTTTAAGAGGGAGGTGGGTGTAAATAGTCTTCCTAAACATAGACGTACAACTTCTCAAGTGCTCAGTCTCTGGAGTCCCCAAGTGATCGAAAGTACTAGACTTGACTCAACTGTAGATGAGGCGTCACCGGCCGATACTGCAATTAACGTAACGAGGCTTTCTTTTCTTTAGGGCTGTACCGAATATTCGCTTCGTATTCTCTTCGGGGCCGACGTATGTACCTAATAGCTATTCGGTATTCGGCCGAATAGTGGCGGTCGGGCAGAGGATGAATAGTGATTTCTGCATACACTGCGATGGACTGAAATAACTCTCTCATTAATAATGTCACAATTTATAGCCGACTTTTCTTGATTTTCGCCGGGGCACCCCTGGCATACGCACCCAGTTTTGGAACCTCTGCTGTAATGCCTCAGAGGAGTCAGCAGGCGCTGTTACCACGCAACCGGGTCGCAGTTTTCCCCGCTACGACAGATTTAGGCAACGCTACTGTTGTGTTAAAGAAGGCATGAGAAACTTGAAAGTGTATCTGTGTGTGTGAGAGAGAGAGAGAGAGCATGCATTTTTTTCGTTCTTTCGGGGTGTCTTTGCCCAAATCAAATTGAAGATATTGCAAACGAGAATATGAAGGGGCATTTAAATTACATCGAACGAACGCCTGAACGAACGATGATTTAAATGCGAATTTGGCACATGGATGAAATCAGATGAAAGATGCATTACTAAAATAAAAAACAAAATAGGACAGGCAAAAACCGCATTTTTTTTGAAAGAAGAAAATCTTTTGCAATATATCTTTGTCTTGCTTGCTACATACATCCAGTTTTACCATATGGCTATGAGTCCTGGACAATCGGTAGCCAGGCCAAGCAATTTTTTGAGGCCTCAGAGATGTGGTTTTACAGAACAATGCTTAAAATACCTTGGACAGCCTAAAAAAAGCACCCACTAGGTTTTGAAAGAGGCGGGAGCCCGAAGACAACTAATCAGAGACATCAGAAAGAGACAAGTCATCATTTGGCGTGGGCGATTATGTCCCGCCACAATCTGCGATCTCCTACATCATGTATTAGTTTGTGTGCCGACACACCTCCGTGCCATGCAACAAGACTGTCAAGAAACTTCTCTCGTTGTCTTCCTCTATCCCTCCTTCCACAGATCTTTCCAGTGGTCACCACATGTTAAATTTTCACTCTTCTCATAACATGACCGAAAAATGATCACTGTCTCCTTCTGATTTCTGTGATTAGTTGTCTTCGGGCTCCCGCCTCTTTCGAAACCTCTTGGTTACTTTTTTTTTTTTTTTTTTTCTGTCCAAGGTATTTTAAGCATTGTTCTGTAAAAGCACATATCTGAGGCCTCAAGAAATTGTTTGGCCTGACTACTGATTGTCCAGGACTCACAGCCACATGTTAAAACTGGATGTATGTAGCAAGCAAGAATTCTTTTTCTAACCTGTAATGACAAAGATATATTGCATAAGATGTTCTTCATTTTATAAAATACAGTTTTTGCCTGTCCTATTCTGTTTCTTATTTCACCTATGCATCTTCCATCTGATGTTATCCATGTGCCAAATTCGCATTTAAATCATCGTTGGCTCGGCCGTTTGTTCTGTGTAATTTAAATGCACCTTTACATACTCGTTAGCAATATTTTCTAACTTGATTTGGGCAGATATGAACGAAAAAATGCATGATCTCTCTCCCTCTCTATCTCTCTCTATCTCTCTCTCTCTCTCTCTTTCTCTCTCTCTCTTTCTCTCTCTCTCTCTCTCTCTCTTTCTCTCTCTCTCTCTCTCTTTCTCTCTCACTTTCTCTCTCACTGTCTCTCACACACAGACACACACACACACACACACACACAAACACACACACACAATCATCAAAAAAGAACACATTGCCTTTAAATATAAGTGCTTACTTGACGAAGCTAACAGTTACTATTGTACAGACCACATTTTCCACTTTAAAATTTCAGCCAAAATGTAATCACAACCTTACTTATCCGCTGCACCTTCACGAATACAGATGGAGGATCGGTCGCACCTCAAGATAAATACAATTTTTAGCGCGCTGCGGTTGGTATGTTATGCAGCATGATACACTTTGAGTGTGAAACAAGGAAAAAAAAAAAACTCTTCTCGACAGGGGCGAAGAAAGACAATTTACATTTTAATTTTAATTATCCTCATGCCTTCTTTAAAAATATCACAATTTACAGCCGACTTTTACACTTTACAGAACCTCTGCTGTAATGCCTCGGTCAAGACAGCAGGCAAAGACCTTGTCAGCTGCTGTACCACGCAACCGGGTCGCATTTTTCCCCGCTACGACAGACTTAGGCAACAGCAACTATTGTTAATGAGAGAGTTATTTCCTTTTATCGCAGTGTATGCAGAAACGGGTGTAAGGTATTTTCATATTTGGCCTGACCGCAAGTATTGGGCCGAATACGGAATAGTTATTAGGTCCACTATTCGGCCCCGAAGCGAATACGAAGCGAATATTCGGTACAGCCCTAGTATTAATAAGAGTAATCCAATAATAATGTACTTTTGACATAAAATAATAAAGAAATAACAGAAATAATATAACATGTATAAAGATATTTTTACTAGACATGGTTAGAAGAGGCTTAGTACGTATGTTCTTGGGGGGGGGGGGGGCGCTCCTGGTATATCGGGTTTAATGTTTACAAATGCTTCTCAATCAGATGTGGAGTGGGCGAACTAAAGGCGCCGAATGATTGATGAGACCAGTAATCCGGTTTTATCCGCCTTTACTTTCCGCGTTTTTACCTTAGGGGCTGTGACGGCAGATTCACAATCTCGACACACTCACGTCAAAAGTCAGTTGCAGGAGATTTAACAGCAGACGTTGGTGCTTTGACTTAGAAAACAGTATGACCGTCGTACCGTTTAAAACAGCAAAAGCTGACACAACTGAATGTAAAATTACTAATAAAGTATAGCCACCCAGATAATCGTTGATGGGGTCAGTTTGTTAAGTCCTAAAACAGTTCTGAGACTAACTATTCTTTTTTTGTTAAATACATTACAGAAGGTTAGCTGAGCCAGCAGTGAGGTTGTGTGTATGATCGGTGGCTTTGATGCCACCTAAGCACGGCTGCACCAGATCAATATGCGGGTCAATTGTTAATACAGCAAGATGGCGCCGAATGACTTCGTGAATGTGTTTTTGCATTTGTCCCTAAAATAGTTATTGGTCGGATGTGTTGTGGTTTACTGCTAGGACGCATTTCGTAAACGTTTATTGGTATTCTTTGACGACATGCTAGTTATCAGCCAGGGGTCTCCGAAAATGTTGCCCTGGACCATAATGAGAAATTGGAGAGGAACACTAAAACACACGCACATGAGTATGCACACGTAGAGAATGGCTCAGAGTTGCCGCATCTCAGGCGACAACAACAAGTCTCACTGGTACCACATTACAACAATTGTTGATTGTCCCAACACTATAGTCTGCAACAACAGGTCTCACTGTTACCACATTACAACAATAGTTGATGATTTCAACACTGCGGCCAACAATAACGCGTCTCATTTCGACGGAGATAATAGTTGGTATTACAACATCCAAGTGTTTCCTGGGAACAGCGCTAATTGAGTCTGGCTCTAATATGAACCTAGGAAAATCAACATCAAGAATACAACGCGACAAAAGATGACAACACCACAGGACTATGACACAATCGAAAGCTGACAACGTGACAAGAACACAACAAACACAATAACACACAGTGGGGAGAAATACAGACAATAGACTCTCATTACCACATTTCCCATCAAGCAATTATCCGGAAGCCCATAGGGACGGGTCCATACTTTTGTCTGTCCGTTGTCTGACCGTGCAGAACCCAGCACCATCTATTACTTCCGGTCAGTATAGCCGCTCTGTTTGATTATCGGAGCCTGTCTCCCGGGAGGTGGTAATCACACAAGCGATAATACCATCTTTTGTCCAGCGGCGTCGGCGATATATGCACTTTGTTATCACTCATTGTTATCTCCGGCCGGCCATCTTACAGCCATCACGCGCCATCAGATGTCAACACAAACAGCGCCCTGGTTGCCGTGAAAGCAGCCGTGTTATTCAACAATTTTCCTCATTCAACCGGGCGGCTGACCCCAGACCACTCGCACAGACGAAATATTGGCCATCTCGTCAAGAGATGACAGGTATTTCACGCGCTGTTGGGAGCTGTGAGCATAAGCTGTTTGCTGTCAGCGGGGGTGTTGAGGGGGGGGGGGCATGGTAGACAAAATATGAGCACACGATAGACCTCATCGTGCGTGTATGAGTGTCAGAATGTGAACGTGTGAGTACGAGTGTGAATGCATGTGTGTGAATGTGCTTCTAACTGGATGTGTGAAATGATGTGAATGTGTGTGTAAGTGAGTGTGCATGTGTGTGTGTCTTAATATGCATTAATGTGGGAATGTGTGTGTTGTGAATTTATGGGTGCATATATGTCGAAATGTGTGTATGTGTGCGAGTGACAAAAGTGGGTGTAAATAAGTGGATATGAATAAGTCGATGTGAATGAATGGGGGGTAATAGCAAATAAACAGAGGACAGGGCAAACAACGTAGGTAAGCAGACAATAAACATACACAGATACAGTCGGATTTACGAATCAATGAACACACAGATTCAGTCGGACGACCGAAATAATGACATACACAGATACAGTCGGACGAACGAAATAATGACATACGCAGATTCAGTCGGACGGACGAATCAATGAACATACGCAGATACAGTCGGACAAACGAAATAATGACATACGCAGATACAGTCGGACGAACGAATCAATGAACATACACAGATACAGTCGGACGAACGAATCAATGAACATACACAGATACAGTCAGACAGACAATTCAATGTACATACACAGATACAGTCGGACGAACAAATCAATGACATACACAGATACAGTCGAACGAACGAATCAATGAACATACACAGATACAGTCGGACAGATAAATCAATGACATACACAGATACAGTCGGACGGACAAATCAATGACATACACAGATACAGTCGGACGAACAAATCAATGACATACACAGATACAGTCGAACGAACGAATCAATGAACATACACAGATACAGTCGGACAGACAAATCAATGACATACACAGATACAGTCGGACGAACAAATCAATGAACATACACAGATACAGTCGGGCGGACGAATCAATGAACATACACAGATACAGTCGGACGGACGAATCAATGAACATACGCAGATAAAGTCGGACGGACAAATCAATGAATATACACAGATACAGCCGGACGAACGAATCAATGAACATACACAGATACAGTCGGACGACGAATCAATGAATATACACAGATACAGTCGGACGGACGAATCAATGAACATACGCAGATACAGTCAGACGGACAAATCAAAGAACATACACAGATACAGTCAGACGGACGAATCAAAGAACATACACAGATACAGTCAGACGGACGAATCAAAGAACATACACAGATACAGTCAGACGGACGAATCAAAGAACATACACAGATACAGTCAGACGGACGAATCAAAGAACATACACAGGATACAGTCAGACGGACGAATCAAAGAACATATACAGGATACAGTCGGACGAACGAATCAATAAACATACACAGATACAGTCGGACGGACGAATCAATGAACTCACACAGATACAGTCGGACGGACGAATCAATGAACATACACAGATACAGTCGGACGAACGAATCAATGAACTCACACAGATACAGTCGGACGGACGAATAAAGAAACTCACACAGATACAGTCGGACAAACTAATCAATGAACATACACAGATACAGTCGGACGTACAAATAAATGAACTCACATAGATACAGTCGGACGGACGAATAAAGAAACTCACACAGATACAGTCGGACAAACTAATCAATGAACATACACAGATACAGTCGGACGGACAAATAAATGAACTCACATAGATACAGTCGGACGGACGAATAAATGAACATACACAGATAAAGTCGGACGGACGAATCAAAGAACACACACAGATACAGTCGGACGGACGAATCAATGAACATACACAGATACAGTCGGACGGACAAATCAATGAACATACACAGATACAGTCGGACGGACGAATCAATGAACATACACAGATAAAGTCGGACGGACGAATCAAAGAACACACACAGATACAGTCGGACGGACGAATAAATGAACATACACAGATACAGTCGGACGGACGAATAAATGAACATACACAGATACAGTCGGACGGACAAATCAATGAACATACACAGATACAGTCGGACGGACAAATCAATGAACATACACAGATACAGTCGGACGGACGAATCAAAGAACACACACAGATACAGTCGGACGGACGAATAAATGAACATACACAGATACAGTCGGACGGACGAATAAATGAACATACATAGATACAGTCGGACGGACGAATAAATGAACATACACAGATACAGTCGGACGGACGAATCAATGAACATACACAGATACAGTCGGACGGACGAATAAATGAACATACACAGATACAGTCGGACGGACAAATCAATGAACATACACAGATACAGTCGGACGGACAAATCAATGAACATACACAGATACAGTCGGACGGACGAATCAAAGAACACACACAGATACAGTCGGACGGACGAATAAATGAACATACACAGATACAGTCGGACGGACGAATAAATGAACATACATAGATACAGTCGGACGGACGAATAAATGAACATACACAGATACAGTCGGACGGACGAATAAATGAACATACATAGATACAGTCGGACGGACGAATCAATGAACACACACAGATACAGTCGGACGAACGAATAAATGAACACACACAGATACAGTCGGACGGACGAATCAATGAACACACACAGATACAGTCGGACGAACGAATCAATGAACATACACAGATACACTCGGACGAACGAATCAATGAACATACACAGATACAGTCGGACGGACGAATCAATGAACACACACAGATACAGTCGGACGGACGAATCAATGAACACACACAGATACAGTCGGACGGACGAATCAATGAACACACACAGATACAGTCGGACGGACGAATCAATGAACACACACAGATACAGTCGGACGGACGAATCAATGAACATACACAGATACAGTCGGACGGACGAATCAATGAACATACACAGATACAGTCGGACGGACGAATCAATGAACACACACAGATACAGTCGGACGGACGAATAAATGAACATACACAGATACAGTCGGACGGACGAATCAATGAACACACACAGATACAGTCGGACGGACGAATCAATGAACACACACAGATACAGTCGGACGGACGAATCAATGAACACACACAGATACAGTCGGACGGACGAATCAATGAACATACACAGATACAGTCGGACGGACGAATCAATGAACATACACAGATACAGTCGGACGGACGAATCAATGAACACACACAGATACAGTCGGACGGACGAATAAATGAACATACACAGATACAGTCGGACGGACGAATCAATGAACACACACAGATACAGTCGGACGGACGAATCAATGAACACACACAGATACAGTCGGACGGACGAATCAATGAACACACACAGATACAGTCGGACGGACGAATCAATGAACACACACAGATAGAGTCGGACGGACGAATCAATGAACACACACAGATACAGTCGGACGGACGAATCAATAAACATACACAGATACAGTCGGACGGACGAATCAATGAACACACACAGATACAGTCGGACGGACGAATCAATGAACACACACAGATACAGTCGGACGGACGAAACAATAAACATACACAGATACAGTCGGACGGACGAATCAATGAATATACACAGATACAGTCGGACGGACGAATCAATGAACACACACAGATACAGTCAGACAGACAAATCAATGAACACACACAGATACAGTCGGACGGACGAATCAATAAACACACACAGATACAGTCGGACGGACGAATCAATGAACATACACAGATACAGTCGGACGGACGAATCAATGAACACACACAGATACAGTCGGACGGACGAAACAATAAACATACACAGATACAGTCGGACGGACGAATCAATGAACATACACAGATACAGTCGGACGGACGAATCAATGAACACACACAGATACAGTCGGACGGACGAATCAATGAACACACACAGATACAGTCGGACGGACGAATCAATAAACACACACAGATACAGTCGGACGGACGAATCAATGAACTCACACAGATACAGTCGGACGGACGAATCAATGAACTCACACAGATACAGTCGGACGGACGAATCAATGAACACACACAGATACAGTCGGACGGACGAATCAATGAACACACACAGATACAGTCGGACGGACGAATCAATGAACACACACAGATACAGTCGGACGGACGAATCAGTGAACTAACGATGACATGTTCCAGCAAACAAGCAGACGGGAAGAAGAGAGGGATGCACGGATACAGACGGACAAACAGACGAACAAATTAAATAGACAGTAGACGGGAAGAAGAGAGGGATGCACGGATACAGACGGACAAACAGACGAACAAATTAAATAGGCAGAAGACGGGAAGAAGAGAGGGATGCACGGATACACACGGACAAACAGGCGAACAAATTAAATAGACAGAAGGCGGGAAGGTTGATCTAGAAACTGTGTATGGAGCCGATAAAGAAAACTATTTGAGCAACATTATGGCTTGGAAAACAACAACATACAATGTTGTTCGTCCCTCGCAAGAGATGAGGACCATTCTTTCTTTCGTGTGTGAGGATACTGCAGTTGACTTGTGTGAGTCTGGAGGTGACTGATGAGCTTAATACAGGCTCTAGGACAATCAGGGCAGGGGACAGTGTATGTTGGTGAACGGTCTCTTGTACGGGTCTTTCTAGTCTGTCTGCGGTGGTCAGTTTTTCTAGACCACGCACAAACGTACATACACTGGCATGCACACACGGAGTTAAAGACATGGAAGTATATACACACACACACACATATAGACACACATATAGACACACACACAACATGTAATTATACCACACATATAAGTACACACACACAGACAACATATAATTACACCACACATATAGGCACAGAGACAACACATAATTACACCACACATATAGGCACACAGACAACACATAATTACACCACACGTATAGGCACACAGACAACACATAATTACACCACACATATAGGCACACAGACAACACATAATTACACCACACAAATAGGCACACACAGAGACAACACATAATTACACCACACATATAGGCACACACAGACAACACATAAGAACACCCCAAATATAGGTACACACACAGACAACATATAATTACACCACACAGAAAGGCACACACACAGACACACACAGACAACACATAATTACACCACACATATAGGCACACACAGACAACACACAATTACACCACACATATAGGCACACAGACAGACAACACATAATTGCTCCACAAACATTTATACACACACACAATGCAGCACGTGAAATAGTACACAAAAATACTGAATACTTACGCCATGGTTGAACAGGGTACATTTATGATAGGCTAAACTGTCAACTGCTTTCGTTGAACAGGGTACATTTATGACAGGCTAAACTGTCAACTGCCGTCGTTGAACAGGATACATTTATGATTGGCTAAACTGTCAACTGCTATCGTAGAACTGGGTATATTTGTGATAGGCTAAACTGTCAACTGCCATCGTTGAACAGGTTACATTTATGATTGGCTAAACTGTCAACTGCCATCGTTGAACAGGGTACATTTATGATAGGCTAAACTGTCAACTG
The DNA here is from genome assembly GCA_905116865.2 of Candidula unifasciata. Classification (NCBI taxonomy): domain Eukaryota; kingdom Metazoa; phylum Mollusca; class Gastropoda; order Stylommatophora; family Geomitridae; genus Candidula; species Candidula unifasciata. The sequence continues at coordinate 174,502 of CAJHNH020001171.1, forward strand.
CTTTCGTTGAACAGGGTACATTTATGACAGGCTAAACTGTCAACTGCCATCGTTGAACAGGGTACATTTATGACAGGCTAAACTGTCAACTGCCGTCGTTGAACAGGATACATTTATGATTGGCTAAACTGTCAACTGCTATCGTTGAACAGGGTACATTTATGATAGGCTAAACTGTCAACTGCTTTCGTTGAACAGGGTACATTTATGACAGGCTAAACTGTCAACTGCCATTGTTGAACAGGGTACATTTATGATAGGCTAAACTGTCAACTGCTATCGTAGAACTGGGTATATTTGTGATAGGCTAAACTGTCAATTGCCATCGTTGAACAGGTTACATTTATGATTGGCTAAACTGTCAACTGCCATCGTTGAACAGGGTACATTTATGATAGGCTAAACTGTCAACTGCCATCGTAGAACAGGGTACATTTATGATTGGCTAAACTGTCAACTGCCATCGTTGAACTGGGTATATTCATGATAGGCTAAACTGTCAACTGCCATCGTTGAACTGGGTATATTTAAGATTAGCTAAACTGTCAACTGCCATCGTTGAACTGGGTATATTTAAGATTAGCTAAACTGTCAACTGCCATCGTTGAACTGGGTATATTTAAGATTAGCTAAACTGTCAACTGCCATCGTTGAACTGGGTATATTTAAGATTAGCTAAACTGTCAACTGCCATCGTTGAACTGGGTATATTTAAGATTAGCTAAACTGTCAAGTGACTGAACTGAATTCCAGTGTTGGGATAATTTATTACACATCTGACATGCAAGGTGGGTGGGGTGAGGGTGTTTTGATGTGTGGCTAAGAGCAGATCACCACCTCGGCGCCCCCTACCCACCCCACCCCAACCCACCAAGGGACACACAAATCTTGCCCTGATGAATGTACCCGGCCCAGACTGGCAGTGTGGCATCATTAGCATTACAATTACTGCACGTCTGGGATTCTAGCATGTCGTCGAATACACCGGGGCACCAGAAGAGGGATCGAAAGCGGCGGAGGGGGAGAGGAGGGGGGTGTTCGCAGGTCGTTGAGGAGGGGGGGGGGGACGTGTGAGTCTAGTTGTATGTCGCTTTGCAGGACTGTTGTATGTGTGGTTATAACAGTGTGGCATGTCTCAATGTAAGAATATTGTTTGTCTGATTGAACGAGCGTTGTTTGTCTGGTTCTATGAGTGTTCTATGTCTCATAGTAACAGTTCTATAGGTCATGTTGTCTGTGTGTTGTATGTCTGGTGTCTGAGTGTTGCATGTCTAGTTGTGTCAGTTTTGTATCTCAGGTTGTAAGAGTGTTGCGTGTCTAGTTCTATCAATGTTGTATGTCAGGCTGCAAGAGTGTTATCTTAGTTAGTTAGTTAGTTAGTTAGTTAGTTAGTTAGTTAGTTAGTTAGTTAGTTAGTTAGTTAGTTAGTTAGTTAGTTAGTTAGTTAGTTGGGCTATCCTCATTGCACTCCGGACATGTCCATAGGTGCTCAGATCCTCCCCTCAGTATGAAACCCAACGTCCAATGGCTAATAGTACCAGTTCTATGTTGATTAACAAGTCTTCTGGCGTAGCTGGTGTGCGTCTCGTTTTTTGCTGTGCCGATCTTAATTCCCAAGTCTGCCATTCTGGCGAGTGATGTGGATTCACTGCCACCAAAGTCCTCTATCAGTTATCTGTCTAGTGGTAAAAGTGTTATGTGTGTGTTGTATGTCTGGTTGTATGTGTGCCGTATGTCTGGTTGTATGAGTGTTGCATGTCTGATTGTATGAGTGTTGTATGCCTGGTTGTATGAATGCCGTATGTCTGGTTGAATTAATGTTGTATGTCAGGTTGTATGAATATAATAACACAGTATGAATGTTGTATGTCTGATTGTATGAGTATTGCATGTCAGGTTTTAAGAGTTTTGTAAGTATGATCGTATGTGTGTTGTATATCTGGTAGTAAGAATGTTGTATGTCTGGTTGTAAGAGTGTTCCATGGTTGTATGTTAATAGCCCTACAGCCTGAACACAACAAGACAAACTCAGAACATGATTTTATTGTCTGGTTCACAAAAGAAGAGTTGTCTCAGCAACATTCAAACAACATAACGTCTACACCAACCGCTGACCCAAAGGTAAACAACATAACGTCTACACCAACCGCTAACCCACCGGTAAACAACATAGCGTCTACACCAGCCGCTGACCCAACGGTAAACAACATAACGTCTATACCAGCCGCTGACCCAACGGCAAACAACATTACGTCTACACCAGCCACTGACCCAACGGTAAACAACATAACGTCTACACCAGCCGCTGACCCAACGGTAAACAACATAGCGTCTACACCAACCGCTGACCCAACGGTAAACAACATAACGTCTACACCAGCCGCTGACCCAACGGTAAACAACATAGCGTCTACACCAACCGCTGACCCAACGGTAAACAACATAACGTCTACACTAGCCGCTGACCCAACGGTAAACAACATAACGTCTACACCAACCACTAACCCAACGGTACACAACATAACGTCTACACCAGCCGCTGACCCAACGGTAAACAACATAACGTCTACACCAGCCGCTGACCCACCGGCAAACAACATAACGTCTACACCAGCCGCTGACCCAACGGTAAACAACATAACGTCTACAACAGCCGCTGACCCAACGGTAAACAACATAACGTCTACACCAGCCGCTGACCCAACGGTAAACAACACCAGGCTCTCAACAATATGTTGATATGTGTGGTGTAATTATATGTTGTCTGTGTGTGTGCTTATTTGTGTGATATGATTACATGTTGTGTGTGTCTATGTGTGTGGTGTAATTATATGTTGTCTGTGTGTATGCTTATTTGTGTGATATAATTACATGTTGTGTGTGTCTATATGTGTGGTGTAATTATATGTTGTCTGTGTGTGTGTATGTGTGCCTATATGTGTGGCGTAAATATATGTGTTCGAATTCGAATCGTCGGAATTTTTTTTTTTTTTTTGTCGAGGGCACAACTAAAATCCTAGCCTTCGCATTACACAGAAGTGGTAAAAGTAGGCAGTGATGACACGATGATGACATTGAGATGACACAATGATGACAGGGATGACACAACAATTACACAATAATGATAGGGATAATACAACAATGACACAATGATGACACAGTGATGACACAATGATGACAGTGATGACTCAATGATAACACAATGATTACCATGATGACACAATGATGACAGAGATGACACAATGATGACAGTGATGACAAAACGATGACACAGTGATGACACAGTAATAACATAATGATGATAGTGATGACACAATGATGACAGTGATGACACAGTGATGACAGTGATGACACAATGATGACAGTGGTGGCACAATGATGACACAAGAATAACAGTGATGACACAATGATGACACAGTGTTAACACAGTGATGATAGTGATAACAGTGATGACACAATGATGACCGCGATGACACAATGATGACAAATTTTGACAGTGATGACAGAATGATATCACAGTGATAACACAATGGTGACTAAGGTGACTGTGATGGCACAGTAATAATACAATGATGACACAGTGATGACACAATGATGATAGTGATTACATAGTGATGACACAATGATGATAGTGATGACATAGTGATGACACAATGATGATCGTGATGACACAATGAAGACAGCGATGACACAATGATGATAGTGATCATACAGTGATGGTACTGTGTCACAATTTAAACAGTGGTGACAGTAAGTGCCTACCTCAACACTTATATTACCACCAATGACACTACCAATAACAACACAAATAACATCAACAACAACACCACCAGTAACACATTTTATGCAAATCTACGATTCGGATGCTCGCAGTACTAGTTATTAGTATATTAACATATGGCAGTGAAACGTGGATCCTAACAGCTGAACTTGAAACACAGATGCAAGCATTAGAAATGCGATGTTTCAGAAAATTCTTGGCATATCATACAGAGACCACATCACAAACGAATTATACAGCACATTGGCAGCTATGAACCCTTTTTAACTACAGCGAAAGCCCGGCTCTCTAGCGGAATTGGCTAAACCGGATTTCGCGGAGACCGGGTGACGTACTCCTTGTGGTCCGGGTTCAATCCCGGGGGTAGGCAGAAAAGCCACATTTTCTCCCAGATTTAAGTTATTTACAATGGAATCAAGGCCGAAAGGTTGCGATATCCATAATACCGAGCCTAAGGGTTAACAACTCATGGCTTCTGGATACTAAAACAAACAACTACAGCGAAAAGGTTAAAAATGTAATGGTATGGACTTTTCAATAATAATAAAAAGAAAACTCCATAGGGGAGCATACACGGCAGGGGTCTACCGGTCGTCAGTAGAACGTCCTTCCTTCGACAATTGTTTCGGCCCGTTACAATCGTAAACAATCTCGAAAGGTGGACCAACCTGGTTCATAATAAGATCTAACGCCTCTCAAAAACACACTGCAGGGCTCAGTAAAGGCAAAAAAGAGAAGGGGCAGACCCAGAAAGACCTGGTTACAGAACCTGACTGACTGGACAGGTCTCCGGCATGCAACCATGAAATCCATCGCAACTGACCGCTAAAGGAGGAGAGCGCTGATCAGACAGTCAACAGAAAGAGATGGCCCAGCGACAAGCAGTGTTATGGGATGACGATAAACACCACCAAAAACACTATCAGTAACAGTCAAATAACACCACCAATAACACCAACATCAACACAACAACAACAGTGGCAGCAACATAGCGACAGCAACAATAACATTAACAAGCACCAACAAACGGCAGCTCCACTAAGTGATCACTCACCCGTGTGTCGTTAGACGCCATTTGCAGCCGGTACTTCCGGACCACCTTGGGGTCGTGGTTGATGTGATGTAGTGCCAGGTCCACGGCTGGAAGCACCCCTCTACCCACAGCACCAGCCGCGAGATCATGGCACACCGGAAACAGCCCTGCCAGGTAGATGACAGGTCTCTCTTCTGATAGCAGTTCCAGAGTTTCCGGAAGTCGCAGTCTAGCTGTATCCACGGTGATGTTGCTAGGGCACATGATGGTGGTGGCGATGTCATCGCTGTCCTGGGACATTGACAAGTTGCCTGCGGTAATCCCACAGATGGAGCTCCCGGGCTTCAAGATAAGGCTGTTGCTGGTCTGTGTGAGCTTCATATTATCTCCTTGGTCACCTTCTAACCTTGCTTCATTGAGAGATTGCCCAGCTAGTCTGGGCACATTTGGACTAAAATTAACATCAGGGACGTCAGCCGAGCTTCCACTGGGAACCTGGTAAGTGTCTCGCCAATGACTGCTCGTGCCTACAGATTGATCTTCTTTTCCCCAAGGTGTGGAAACATCCAGGAACTGGTCCTGAACTGTTGGTCGCCAGGGTTCAGGGTCACGGTTAGATAAGCCCGGCGCTTTGTTGTTTGCCCATCCAGGAGCTGGAGACGCCAGCATTACGTCAGGAGGCACGTCTTGTCCTATCTTCTCACCTTTACCCAGCATACTCTGTTGCTGCCAATTCCGGTAATCCAAATAAGGGTCAGAGTCCTCTCCATAGTCGTAGTCGGCCAGGTCGTGGTCTAGGTGGGCCTTCTGGAGGTCAGTCGGGTCTGTACAGGATACAGGTGAGAGGACTAATAACACAACACTTGCCACGGCTACAGCCATCCTTAGAATACGTGCAGGAGTGAGAGAATTTACTAGCCGGAGACATGTCGGTGTTGACTGGAGGACAACCAGCAACAGACGACAGGAAATGGCGATCACTGGGCCGCGTACTTCCGGCAGGCTGGGGTCGAGGGGGCAGGGCGTGTTTCCTGTCATGTCGTGCTTGATGTTAAAGTCATTCTGAGAGTTAAGTCCCTTGTCAGCTGACAGCTTGACAATCACATCAGATTGGTATATGTTTTAGTAATATCTTCATACCAGTGGCCACGCTACCGTACCCGTCCGTGCTATTGTACCTTTGTCTGTGCTATTGTACCTCTGGCTATGCTATCGTACCTCCGTCTATGCTATTTTTCCCGTGTCTGTGCTACTGTACCTTTGTCTGTGTCACTGTACCTCTGTTGTGCTATGTACCTCAGCTGTGCTACTGTAGCTCTTCTGTGCTATTGTACCTCTGTCTGCGCTACTGTACCTCTTTCTGTGCTACAGTACCCCTGTCTCTGCTACTGTACTTCTGTCTGTGCTACTCTACATCTGCCTGTGCTACTGTACCCCTACTGTGCCACTGAACCTTTCTCTGTGTTACTGTACCTTTGTCTGTACCACTGTACCTATGTTGTGCTATGTACCTCAGCTGTGCTACTGTAGCTCTTCTGTGCTATTGTACCTCTTTCTGTGCTACTGTACACCTACTGTGCTACTGTACCTCTTTCTGTGCTACTGTGTGGTTGTACCCGCATCTGTGCTATGGTACCTCTGCGTGCACAAGCGTATTTGTGTCTGCACTGCTGCACTGTACCTGTGCTCTGCTTGTGCTATTGTACTTCTATTTGTGCTAACGTACTGTTGCACTCGTGTTTGTGCTATTGTACCTCTGTCTGTGCTACTGTATACGATGCTGTAACAGTTCACTTCCACCACAGTTCCTTATTCAAACTGATATAATGCAGAATAATCCTGACTCCTCTTTTCAGGAGATGGACAAGCTGAACAGTCTTCTGTCAGCTGACCCACGATAGGTTGTGTTGGCAACAGTCTCCTGTCTCTGTCAGCTGACCCACGATAGGTTGTGTTGGCAACAGTCTCCTGTCTCTGTCAGCTGACTCACGATAGGTTGTGTTGGCAACAGTCTCCTGTCTCTGTCAGCTGACCCACGATAGGTTGTGTTGGCAACAGTCTCCTGTCTCTGTCAGCTGACTCACGATAGGTTGTGTTGGCAACAGTCTCCTGTCTCTGTCAGCTGACTCACGATAGGTTGTGTTGGCAACAGTCTCCTGTCTCTGTCAGCTGACTCACGATAGGTTGTGTTGGCAACAGTCTCCTGTCTCTGTCAGCTGACCCACGATAGGTTGTGTTGGCAACAGTCTCCTGTCTGACAGCTGACTCACGATAGGTTGTGTTGGCAACAGTCTCCTGTCTCTGTCAGCTGACTCACGATAGGTTGTGTTGGCAACAGTCTCCTGTCTCTGTCAGCTGACCCACGATAGGTTGTGTTGGCAACAGTCTCCTGTCTGACAGCTGACTCACGATAGGTTGTGTTGGCAACAGTTTACTGCCTCTGTCAGCTGACTCACGATAGATTGTATTGGCAACAGTCTCCTGTCAGCTGAACCACGATAGGTTGTGTTGGCAACAGTCTTCTGTCTCTGTCAGCTGACCCACGATAGGGTCTCCTGTTAGCTGACCCACGATAGGTTGTAATGGCAACAGGCTCCTGTCAGCTGACCCACGATAGGTTGTGTTGGCAATAGGCTCCTGTCATCTGACTCACGATAGGTTGTGTTGGCAACAGTCTCCTGTCAGCTGACTCACAATAGATTGTGTTGGCAACAGTCTCCTGTCAGCTGACTCACGATAGGTTGTGTTGGCAACAGTCTCCTGTCAGCTGACTTACGATAGGTTGAGTTGACTGATGGCTACATCGGTGACAGCTGTGGATGTTACGTCGGGGTGAAGTTCCAGTGTTCTTCCTGCACATGTTGCAGTCTTGCTGAACCCATTTCCTGATAGAAGAAAAGTCACTGATGAATGTTACATTGTCATTGGTTCTACATCTACGTTAACTTCCGTGTGTCTAGGAGATGCGACACTCAACACTGGATACACCGTGGGACATTCACTGCTATTGACATTGACAGACCGTACATTCAAGAACATGAGAGCAAACACACGGGACCTGTTCATTGTACATTAGGGAACATGAGAGCAAACACACGGGACATGTTAATTGTACATTAGGGAACATGGGAGCAAACACACGGGACCTGTTCATTGTACATTAGGGAACATGAGAGCAAACACACGGGACATGTTCATCGTACATTAGGGAACATTAGAGCAAACACACGGGACATGTTCATCCTACATTAGGGAACATGAGAGCAAACACAGGGGACATGTTCATCGTACATTAGGGAACATGAGAGCAAACACACGGGACATGTTCGTCGTACATTAGGGGACATGAGAGCAAACACACAGGACATGTTCATCCTACATTAGGGAACTTTAGAGCAAACACAGGGGACATGTTCATTGTACATTAGGGAACATGACAGCAAACACACGGGACTTGTTCATCGTACATTAGGGAACATGAGAGCAAACACAAGGGACATGTTCATTGTACATTAGGGAACATGAGAGCAAACACACGGGACATGTTTATCCTACATTAGGGAACATGAGAGCAAACACAAGGGACATGTTCATTGTACATTAGGGAACATGAGAGCAAACACACGGGACCTGTTTATTGTACATTAGGGAACATAAGAGCAAACACAGGGGACATGTTCACCGTACATTAGGGAACATGAGAGCAAACACACGGGACATGTTCATTGTACATTAGGGAACATAAGAGCAAACACAGGGGACCTGGTCATTGTACATTAGGGAACATAAGAGCAAACCCACGGGACATGTTAATTGTACATTAGGGAACATGAGAGCAAACACACAGGACATGTTCATTGTACATTAGGGAACATGAGAGCAAACACACAGGACATGTTCACCGTACATTAGGGAACATGAGAGCAAACACACAGGTCATGTTCATGGGTTATCAACATGGGGAAACACCGAGGAAATATCTTTTCTAGACCCACACAACTACTGTATGCCCCACACACACACACACACACACACACACACACACACACACACACACCGACACATTCAATTAATATGTTCTCCAGTGTTCTACAGTTCTACATAAATATTGCCAGAAATATGCTCGCTCGCACAGGTACAGCGTCTCTTTAGGTCACCCAGTGACAATATTGTAGGTCGGATTCCTAGCCAGGAACGTTTGTTAAAACAGGTTTGGGCATGGATCTCTACAAACGAATGTAACACATGAGTACTTCTGTGTTTGCCGTGTTTGGATATCCATGCCTACACATGTATCCAATGTTTTGTTTTCGCTGCCGATACTTGTATTCCATTTGTGGATATCCCTGCCACACAAGTAGCCACGTGTGGATATCCCTGCCTTCACAGGTATGTCATGTGAGGATATCCCTGCCTAAACATGTATGCCATGTGAGGATATCCATGTGAGGATATCCATGTGAGGATATCCCTGCCTACACATGTAAGCCATGTGTGGATTTCCCTTGTCTAAATAAGTCAGGCGATCACGTTATATAAATCCGCCCCCCCCCCCCACCCTCTGTTTGACCTCTGGTTTTCTACTTCTGCTCTTATATACTGCATCTCTCCCGCCCTGGAGACTATCTACTCTTCATGTTTCCAAATTGACATGTTCCCTCTCTGTTCCCAGGGAACTGATTCAAGTCGACGTCTCTGGTTGTGGAGATCGTTAAGACATCGCCCGCCGATTTCCCGATACTGGCCGACACAAGTGGACAGCCCGGATTCGATTCTCTCTTAGACTTCATCGGTTCTTCTACGACAATTTCCTGGCCCTGTCTCGACTCCATACAAGATTTCAATTGTCGCCCCTTCTTCATTTCTGTCTTTGTCGTATAATTATTTTCTTTAATCTTTCCACTGTCCACTGATTTATATGTGGTAATTTATTTGTCCAATAATTCCCTCATTTATACCTGTATTTACAATTATTCTTCAGTCATTCCTTGCTCAGTTAATTTGTGTAATCATTCCTTCGTGTAAAGTTTATCATTTGTTAATTATTTTCTCCTCAGTTCCTCTGCTCTTTGAAATATTGTTTGTTAATTGAAATCATTTGTCCAATCATTTCTTCCCGTAATCCTCCCTGGTTCAATTATTTCTACATGTAATCCTTCTCTTTCTACATCTGTTCAGTCATTTTTCGTGTAATACTTTGTTCAGTCATTTTTTTCTGTAATACTTTGTTCGGTCATTTTTCCTGTAATGCTTTGCTCCGTAATTTTCTCTAGCAATCCTTTGGTCAATAATTTCTTCCTGTAACCATACCTTGTCAATCCTTCCTTTCTGTAATCATACCGTGGTTCACTCATTACTCTCTATAATGCTTCGTTCCTGTAAATCATTTCTTTCCGTAATGCTACAATTCTAAAAAATCTCTCTCCTATAATCATCCCTTCATTCAGTTGTTCTACCCTTTTTTCTCCCTCTAATCATAGTCTAATTCACCCTTTGTTCTCCCTATAATTCTAGTTTAATCAACCCTTGTTCTCCCTTTAACACTATTCTAATCAACTATTTGTTCTCCCTCTAACACTAGTCTAATCCAAACCTTGTTTCCCTATTAAAACTAGTCTAATCCATCCTTTGTTCTTCCTCTAAAACTAATCTAATCCTTCATTTGTTCTCCCTCAAACACTGGTCTAATCCACCCTTTCTTCTTACTCTAGCCCTAGTCTAACTCACCCTTTGTTCTCCCTTAACACTAGTGTAATCCACCCTTTGATCCCCCTTAAGCCCTAGTCTAATCCCCACTTTGTTCTCCCTCTAGCCCTAGTCTAATCCCCACTTTGTTCATCCTCTAGCCCTAGTCTAATACCCACTTTGTTCATTCTCTACCCTTAGTCTAATCCACTCTTTGATTCCCCCTTAAGCCCTAGTCTAATCCACCCTTTGGTTCACCCTCTAACACTAGTCTAATCCATCCTTTGTTCCCCCTCTAGCCCTAGTCTAATCCACCCTTTGTTCCCCTCTAGCCCTAGTCTAATGCATCCTTTGTTCCCCTTCTAGCCCTAGTCGAATCCCCATTTTGTTCCACCTCTAGCCCTGGTCTAATCCACCCTTTGTTCTCCCTCTAGCCCTAGTCTAATCCACATATAGTTCTACCTCTATCACTAGTCTAATCCACCCTTTCTTATCCCTCTAACACTAGCCTAATCCATATAAACACGTGTTTGTTTGTTCGTGTATGTTAGTGAAAGTGTGTATATGTAAGTGCTTATGTGTGTACGTCCGGGTATTTGAGTTTAAATTCAGTTATTTGTATCTATTTGGTTATGTCCGTGTATGTGTGTCAGTGTGCGTATATTTTCATGCAAATATGTGTATGTGTGTGTGTGTGTGTGTGTGAGAGAGAGAGAGAGAGAGAGAGAGAGAGTAATTGGGAGCCGCCCTACCTTGAACCCCCTGCCCCTAAACACCCTAACTTCAACCCCCTGCCCCCAAACATCCTACCTTAAACCCCCTGCCCCCATCCATCCTACCTTCAACAACCGGCCCCCAAACACCCTACCTTCAATCCCGTGCCCCCAAACATCATACCTTCAACAACCGGCCCCCAAACACCCTACCTTCAACCCCGTGCCCCCAAACACACTACCTTCAACCCCGTGCCCCCAAACATCCTACCTTCAACAACCGGCCCCCAAACACCCTACCTTCAACCCCGTGCCCCCAAACATCCTACCTTTAACAACCGGCCCCCAAACACCCTAGCTTCAAACCCCTGCCCCCAAACATCCCAACTTCAACCCCCTGCCCCCAAACATCCCACCTTCAACCCCCTGCCCTCAAACATCCTACCTTCAACCCCCTGCCCCCAAACATCCTACCTTCAACCCCCTGTCCCCAAACATCCTACCTTCAACCCCCTGCCCCCAAACATCCCACCTTCAATCCCCTGCCCTCAAACATCCCACCTTCAACCCCCTGTCCCCAAACACCCTACCTTCAACCCTCTGCCCCCAAACACCCTACCTTCAACCCCCTGCCACCAAACATCCTACCTTCAACCCCCTGCCACCAAACACCCTACCTTCAACCCCCTGCCCCCAAACACCCTACCTTCAACCCCCTGCCACCAAACATCCTACCTTCAACCCCCTGCCCCCCAAACATCCTACCTTCAACCCCCCTGCCACCAAAACATCCTACCTTCAACCCCCTGCCCCCAAACACCCTACCTTCAACCCCCTGCCACCAAAACATCCTACCTTCAACCCCCCTGCACCCCCCAAACATCCTACCTTCAACCCCCCTGCCACCAAACATCCTACCTTCAACCCCCTGCCCCCAAACACCCTACCTTCAACCCCCTGCCACCAAACACCCTACCTTCAACCCCCTGCCCCCAAACACCCTACCTTCAACCCCCTGCGACCAAACACCCTACCTTCAACCCCCTGCCACCAAATATCCTACCTTCAACCCCCTGCCCCCAAACACCCTACCTTCAAACCCCCTGCCACCAAACATCCTACCTTCAAACCCCTGCCCCCAAACACCCTACCTTCAACCCCCTGCCCTTAAACACCCTACCTTCAACCCCCTGCCACCAAACACCCTACCTTCAACCCCCTGCCACCAAACATCCTACCTTCAACCCCCTGCCACCAAACACCCTACCTTCAACCCCCTGCCCCCAAACACCCTACCTTCAACCCCTTCCCCCAAACACCCTACCTTTAACCCCCCTGCCCCCAAACACCCTACCTTCAACCCCCCTGCCCCCAAACACCCTACCTTCAACCCCCTGCCACCAAACACCCTACCTTCAAAACCCTGCCACCAAACACCCTACCTTCAACCCTCTGTACCCAAACACCCTACCTTCAACCCCCTGCCCCCAAACACCCTACGTTCAAAACCCTGCCACCAAACATCCTACCTTCAACCCCCTGCCCCCCAAACATCCTACCTTTAACCCCCTGCCCCAAAACACCCTACCTTCAACCCCCCTGCCCCAAACACCCTACCTTCAACCCCCTGCCACCAAACACCCTACCTTCAACACCCTGCCACCAAACACCCTACCTTCAACCCTCTGCCCCCAAACACCCTACCTTCAACCCCCTGCCACCAAACACCCTACCTTCAACCCCCTGCTACCAAACACCCTACCTTCAACCCCCTGCCACCAAACACCCTACCTTCAACCCCCTGCTACCAAACACCCTACCTTCAACCCCCTGCCACTAAATACCCTACCTTCAACCCCCTGCTACCAAACACCCTACCTTCAACCCCTGCTACCAAACACCCTACCTTCAACCCCCTGCTACCAAACACCCTACCTTCAACCCCCTGCTACCAAACACCCTACCTTCAACCCCCTGCTACCAAACACCCTACCTTCAACCCCCTGCTACCAAACACCCTACCTTCAACCCCCTGCTACCAAACACCCTACCTTCAACCCCCCTGCCCCCAAACACCCTACCTTCAACCCCCTGCCACCAAACACCCTACCTTCAACACCCTGCCACCAAACACCCTACCTTCAACCCTCTGCCCCCAAACACCCTACCTTCAACCCCCTGCCACCAAACACCCTACCTTCAACACCCTGCTACCAAACACCCTACCTTCAACCCCCTGCCACCAAACACCCTACCTTCAACCCCCTGCTACCAAACACACTACCTTCAACCCCCTGCCACTAAATACCCTACCTTCAACCCCCTGCTACCAAACACCCTACCTTCAACCCCCTGCCACCAAACACCCTACCTTCAACCCCCTGCCACCAAACACCCTACCTTCAACCCCCTGCTACCAAACACCCTACCTTCAACCCCCTGCCACCAAACACCCTACCTTCAACCCCCTGCTACCAGACACCCTACCTTCAACCCCCTGCACCCAGACACCCTAACTTCAACCCCCCTGCACCCAGACACCCTAACTTCAACCCCCCTGCACCCAGACACCCTAACTTCAACCCCCCTGCACCCAGACACCCTAACTTCAACCCCCCTGCAGGCGACAGACTCTGGTCGTCAAACGAGTCTGTAACACGCAAGCCAGCAGACTTCACAACTCAAAGACTTCAGGCGGGTCAAGGCTGTCAGCTGATTTATCTCCAGAACTCACAGCACAAACACATCAACGAGACTCTAGCAGAGAGGCCAGGCCAAGGCGACCACGACGTGGCACAGATGTAACCAGTGCAGGTAACAAACGGTCTCATCACAGTATACCGTGTGTATTGTTGTGCACACAACAAAAAAATCACGTAACAGTTGGAAATCGAAAAAAAGTAGCCTAACGGCACTGCCCTGGCAAAGCGTTAGAAATCTACCCAAAGTATTTCAGGATCCTCGCCTATGCTACGGAGTTCGTGCACTGCGCTATATATCTTCGGACTAAGGTTTGAGTCAGAAGTAGAACATGGCTCTTATGGGTTACTACCATTGTGCCATGATGTTAATCCGTCTAAACCTAAACATAATCACAGTATACAGAATGCAAGATAAGACGAGAGAAGTTCACGCTGTGAATGGACACCTGGCTTTGGGTAGGTCAAAACTGTTAATAGGATCCCCCCCCCCCTTCCCCCCCCCCTTTCCGAGAGTTTTCAAACGACCAACTATCATGTAGGTAGGCTGTGAGGTGACTGCGTCAGCAGCTGGGAAATAGAATCTCCAGGCACACAGCTGCAATGTCCGAATGCCGACAGGAAAACTACAGAAAGGTTTAGCTTTTATACATGGTCTTCTTCTTCTTCTTCAGCATTCCGATCCCTTGAGGTTCGTTGCTGCAGATATCGCCTGCATCATCCATTCATCTCTCTGGTTGGCCTTCTCTTTCCAGTTTGTAACACTAAGTATTTGCAGGTCTGTCTGGATGTTATCTCTCCATCATCTTCTTGGTCTCCCTCGTGGTCTACGACTATTCATCTCCCTGGTGTATACAGTTTTTACTTCTCTGTCATGTGACATTCTTTTATACTTGGTCGCAAAACCCAATTTCGCCCCGCCGTAAAGCGTTGTCCTCTCACATGCCAGTATCAGCGACATGACAAGACATCTATTTCTGTCTTTCTTCGCCGCTGTTTTTTATCACAAAAATTGTGCCAGCCATTTATTATTTCACCGCCTCATAATCGATAATTGGGGAACACGAGGGAAAGCTCTAATATCTCCCATTTTAGAGCATGTTGCCTCCGCCTGCAGGCATCTTTACCGACGGCACAAATATCTGATTTAGTTTGACTTCACCGGGACACACACACACAAAACTGGCATTTCACGGCCGTTGATTCAGTGACTGAAATGTGCCGCATTGGCTACATCGGCAACCCGGTCGCCCATTGGCTTGCCGGTAGACGGCTTCGTCGATAGTCAAGACAGTATTTGGGTCTGTCTCCTTTCATCGCATTAACGCTGCAGGAGTCCTTTTCAGGGCTGTTGGTGGCTAGCAATGTTAACTCTTTGAGTTCAAAGGAAGGCATCATACGTTCATAGGTTCCTACCTAGAAGCCCAGTGAACGCATGATGCGCCGATTTTATTACTTTCTTTACTACCCCCTGGGCCTGTGATGCTAAACCCCCTGGGACTCAAAGAGTTAAGCCATTTTATGTGGCGCACACAACCTTATTGTAGCTACCTATGACTTGTAGCGTCTGGAGTATTTATTGTGGACATTTATTGCTGGTTCCTACAACTTATAGCGTGTTAACACAAAATATTTATCTCTGGTCCCCACAACTTATAGCTTATAGGGTATTTATTGATGACTTGAGCCTTCTGGGGTATTTACTGATGCTACCAATTATTTATAGCGTGCGGGATACTTACTGTTGGTTCAAACAACTTATAATGTATTAAAACAAAGTATTTGTCGCTAGTTCCCACAACTTATAGTGTATTCACACAAAGTATTTGTTGCTAATTCATGCAACTTATAGTGTATTCACACAAAGTATTTGTCGCTAGTTCACACATCTTATAGTATATCACACAAAGTATTTGTAGCTGGTTCCCACAACTTATAGTATATCACACAAAGTATTTGTAGCTGGTTCCCACAACTTATAGTATATCACACAAAATATTTGTAGCTGGCTCCCACAACTTATAGTATATCACACAAAGTATTTGTAGCTGGCTCCCACAACTTATAGTATATCACACAAAGTATTTGTAGCTGGTTCCCACAACTTATAGTATATCACACAAAGTATTTGTAGCTGGCTCCCACAACTTATAGTATATCACACAAAGTATTTGTAGCTGGCTCCCACAACTTATAGTATATCACACAAAGTATTTGTAGCTGGCTCCCACAACTTATAGTATATCACACAAAGTATTTGTAGCTGGTTCCCACAACTTATAGTATATCACACAAAATATTTGTCGCCAGTTCACACAACTTATAGAGTATTCACACGAAAGTGTGTCTCGCTTTTAGCTCCGTGGCGCCCCAAGAGTGACGAGCAGAAAGCCCCTATTGAATCTACATAAAGTAACCAGCTGTTGGCGGCACGGTCGTAGAACTAAGAGACCGGATCTGTCTGAGAAAAGATACTTCGTCCATGGAGCCCATTCAGTTAATTGAAGCTAACTGTTTGCCTGGAAACCGGGGAAGGCCAGGGGAAGCCATCTATATATCATGCTCAGTATGTCCGGCAAGTGTGGGACAGAGAATGAAACATATCCATTAATGGAAGTCACTGAGGAAAACACGGGTTGGGAACTAACACAAATAGGACTCCCAGAGGCGGGCAAAAGACTGGAGAATATAATTTGTCATGACAGGGTCATTAATCTCACACATTGGTGCCAGACCCGGGCAGTCTAGAATATTCTAAAATATGCGAACACACGGAGACAAGACTGGAGAAATAAATGAGTTTACGGCTCCGCTGGACCAGACACTGACAAAATATTTTCATTTGTTTGTGAAAATGGTTCTCTGTTTCACATCATTATAATCAAAGACTACCATTAAACTGTCTCCAAACGTCATCGACAGACCTTTTCCTCGTTTCCTGGCCATAGTCTTTCGTTTACAATCAGAAGTAGTCTCGTATTTCGTCGCAGTTATTAGTCTTTTCGTGTCTTCAAACATGTCTGTCTGTGTCCTTATATATGTCTTCATATCTATCGATATGTGTCCTATGCCTGTTTTCATGTCTGCCTGTCCATTGTTTAAGATCTACAAGTCTGTAAGTCTGTTTTCGTGTCTGTGTATTTGCCTTACGCTACATACGTTGGCCTGTATGTTTTCCTATCTGTGTCTAGAGTATGTGTATCTGTCCGTATATTTATCTGTCTCATTTCATTTACACTGTGTGCATGACTATTTTTTTTTAATCATCAAATCTTACAGATTGCCGTTTCCCTGCTTATCTGCCGGTGTGTTTGTCTCTGTGTCGTCATACTTGTCAGCATCTCTCCAAGATCTAAGATCTACACCAGAGACACAACCCCGTGAGGTGTCAACCCCCACACAATCCAAGGCAAGGATTTCTCTTGTGATCGGAGACAAATATATCACGGAGATTTTCACACTCAGAGGCGAGCACACAGCACAGCTCCCTCAGGGGGCGGGAAGGGGCAGGGGGATTTTCATTCTGTCTTTATTGGCTGCTAATCAATGGAATTGAGGGGTGGGGGCTGTAGGGTCACAGAGACCCCTGATTAACGTGGAATGCATGTTTTGTGTGGGCTCTCGGGTGGGCTACCAGAGGATTATAATCAAAGCAATCATTCCTTTTCTTGTCAATAGAATTTTGTTTTCTTCTATGGGAACGCGATTTGAATACATTTTATATTCTATCGGTGTCGCTCTCGTGAAGCGCTTGTCTTTAGTTCTGCATATCCACCTGACCATTGTACAGGCTCAAATCTGCTTGTTCCATCTATTCTATCTGCTCATATCAAAATAGACTATCTTTCTATGTCATCAAAAGCCTTATATATTCTGTTATCACACATCCTATCTATTCTATGCCCTCACACGTCCTAAATATTCAGTGTCCTCACATATCCTATCTATTCTATGTCCTCACATATCCTATCTATTCTGTGTCCTCACATATCCTATCTATGCTATGTCCTCACATATCCTATCTATTCTATGTCCTCACATATCCTATCTATTCTATATCCTCACATATCCTATTTATTCTGTGTCCTCGCACGTCCTATCTATTCTATATCCTCACATATCCTATCTATTCTGTCCTCACACGTCCTATTTATTCTTTGTCCTCACATATCCTATCTATTCTGTCCTCACATATCCTATCTATTCTATGTCCTCACATGTCCTATCTATTCTATGTCCTCACATATCCTATCTATTCTATATCCTTCCTGGTCCTATCTATTCTATGCCCTAATATGTCCCATCTATTCTGTGTCCTTAAATGTCCCAACTATTCTGTGTCCTCACATGTCCTATCTATTCTATGTCCTCACGTGTCCTAGCTATTCTTTGCTCTCACATGTCCTATCTATTCTGTGTCCTTACATGTCCTAACTATTCTGTGTCCCCACATGTCCTATCTATTTTGTGTCCGTACATGTCCTATCTATTCTATGTCCTCACATGTCCTATCTATTCTAT
>CAJHNH020001172.1:0-170000 GCA_905116865.2 Candidula unifasciata
ACTCTAACTCCAACATACAGCAACAGAAGCAGCAGTGGGTTTCAGTTTACTTCCAAACACCAGTACACGCTGATGACACTTATGACGTAGTTTAGCCTCCAACGGGTACAACATATTACAGTCAACGACAGTCATCGCTAACTATATACCTCCAACATACAATCAATGATAGCAACCACAAGTTATACATAATCTTTACTGTAGACTTTGTATCGACAGACAACAAATAAATATATCTTATTGTTTAACGACACTACACTTGGTTCGATAAACATGTACGATGGGAAGGGGCGGGTGGGTCAAAAAAATTAGAAAGTAGCCTGTTTCTCCTACTATTTCTCCTGAAGCAAATACCTAGCAAGATTTTTTAGGTGCACATACAGCAATGAGAAGAGAAACATTGGAAAACATTATGACAACTGGAATGATCAGTGGGAAAAGGAGTAGAGGCAGACCAAGAGAGATGATACTAGATGGGCTGAAACGATGGCATGGAGGGATGTCATCAAGAGAGCTATTTTAGGCAACCAGGGATCGTGATCTGTGGAGACGCATGAGCGCCTACGCCAGTTTGCAGGGTACATGATGATGATGATGACATACGGAAATTAACATCCCCTCTTCTATCGTTTGAATTAACCATTAATAAAACCTCATTGACAGTGTAAGTTATTGTTCTCTGTGAATGTATAATGATAAGATTATTGTGTGAAGTCTGGAGGGAAATAGTTTCATAACTACCAGTGCTTGTATCCAATACCTTTATTAAAAAAATGCAGGTTACCGAGGGATGCAACATCGCGACACTGGGTTACAACCTGGTCACAGTGAGACCACACACACACACACACAAAATAAAGAAGAGAATGATGCAAGATAAAATGGACGACTGTATATTTCAGAATATATCAGCAGTTTTGAATCGACAGGTTAATGAACGATCTAGTAGAATATTGCTATAGGGTAAACAGTCTACAATGAATCTATCTTAAACAGTCTACAGTGAATCTATTTTAGTTATTATTGTGTTTGGCAGACAAACGTCCACTCCTTTCATTCAAACATTTCATGCCTATACAGGTGTGTTTTGTCCGTGTTAGGTAGGATCGTGAGGAATCAACGAACAAGTGAAGTTCCTGTATATGATACTCATTACAAATCTTTGTAGAAAAATTAGCATTTCATAGATGATGAGGTCAACCTTCAATTTTTGCATAGTAGCCATTCTTCCGTAGTCGAGCTGGCAGCACTGATAAGCGTTTACAATTTGATTGAGACGATTTCGAACTCATCACCACTGATCTACAGACAAACGTGCTAGCCACTGCGCTGGCACTGTCCTTCCTTCTCAGTAAGAGATTATTAACCATTACCTACCAAACGTGTCGTAATTGGTGTCTAAGGAGGATGGGTGTGGGGGAAAGGCCATGGAATAATCAAGCTTCTCTATGTCATTGACCGCATGTAATGCATCCGTATGCAGTTGGATTTGGTTTGACGGCAAACTGTGTCCATTTTTTTTTCAGGGATGGATGTTCTGTGTGGTGTTTGTTGGCTCACAAGTTGAACCTATGATTACCTGATTACTTGTACACCGCTGAATGTAAAAATGAGTTGCCAATCATTTTCAGGACTTTGCAAACCAAGCCCAGCAATATTGGTTTTATTCAGCAGTTTTTTAACTGTCGACATTTGGCTAGTCACTGAACAGTCGACGCTCTATACCATTGTCAAAATCAATACATAGCGGTCTGCTGCCAAGAAGCCCGTAATTAAATCTAAGCTGGTATTTCGGAATTTGTGTTCGCAACCCCTAGAGGGGGAGGGTAATTAAATGGTATGAAATCAACACTTAGGTGAGGAGTTGGGGGGGGGGGGCGGTGGACAAGGCAAATGCAAACCAGTGGATAAGGAAAAGACTTTAACATTGAATAAGACACACGTTTGGCAAACTTTAAAATATAAATATAATTCCCTTGTGCTGTAACCCCCAGTGTCAAAGAAGTAAAAAGAGACAGACATACGAAGAACAGAACTGGCAACTAAAAAAAAAAAACATGATCTGCAGTGAGAGAAAGTATATAAAGACCAAGTTGGAAATCGGAGAGGGCCTATCCTTCACTGGGGGGGGGGGGGGGGGGGGGGGGGGGGAACAGAACATAAGATTACAGCAGTTCCATCTCGGAAATATGTCGCAAGATTCCTCAAAAACCTCGATACATGTGATTGTGGCCTTGAAGCATACAAGGTTATACTACAAAGTCAAGCAGGATTAATCTGATTAGGGTACTGTCTCTATCACTATCAAGGGGTTGCGTGGTCTCGAGGTGTTCTGTCCGCCTCGAGAGCTATAGGTTCTGGGTTCAATCCCCGGTAACGGCTGGGGCTTTTTCACATGGACATGGACTTCTAGTAATTGCCCTATTCTTTGGGTAGTGAGGTCAGACGCCCGTGTGCATTATTGCGCACGTAAAAATCCCTTAGAGTAGCCTGATGGTTCTGCGCGTGCAAAATTTGGATTTGGAAATCTACCCAAAGTATTTCAGGATCCTCGCCGGTACCACAGAACCTGAGCTTCTACCCGTGTGCCATGATGTTGATCCGTTATTCAAAACCTCAAAACGTCTATCACTATCAAGAAGACAGGAAGTTCCGAAGCATAAGGGGAAATAAATGTCAGTGGAACATTTATTTTAAATAAATGATACGCTTTTCTTCTAAAATAATCAACAAGCAGTAAAGGCGTGCCAGGAGAGAAATGTGTAGCACATCTTGAAAGGCAATCTCAGCTATGGTCTCGTGATATCCAAAGTACAACGAGGCATCGTGAAATTGTTATTATTAAATCTGAAAGAGATCATTAACTCCTCCGTGTGCTCATGGACATCTATGCTTAGATTTGGCTATTTTCGGTTCACGCTTATTTGATAAGTACGGTAGCGGCGTGTTTACGTTATGTAGAATTACATTGTATTCTAGCTCTGGCTGTCTAGGACAGTGGTTCCCAAACCGGAGTTTAGTCGAACATTTGTATAGGGTCAGTGATGTCAGTCTAAAAAAATTTTTTTTTAATATAAAACGAAAAGACAAAGAAAAAAGGGAGACCCGTGGCTGTCATTTTTCTTCCTTTCTTTCTTTTTTTTTTTTCTTTTTTTGCGATTCCATTATAGATTTATATTTTCTTTTAATCTGACAGTAAAAGGGTATTGTGTCCGTGGAAGACACTCGAAAAAATCTGGGTCAACAGGTCTTATCTCATGGTAACCACTGGTCAAGCTAGGCTGTCTTGGTATAATTCTGTCTGTATTACAGGCACAACTACCAAGATAGTATACACAGGGATGACGTAGACAATAAGTGTATTCTCGAAGTTTTTCTAAACAGAAACCAACAAAAGTAAATATCTCGTTTCCTGCGCATTTTAGTGTGTTAGATAAATATATAGTCGAGAAGAAAAGGGACATTTTCACGCAAATTGTCCATAAGGCACATGGGGCTAAACCAATATTTCAATAGAGCGATGGGCACTCGATGGAGGATGTTGTCAGCATCTCTCCTGTCTATGGCTCATCTTCATACATCAGTCACCTCTCACCAGATGGTCCAGTCGATATCATACCAACCGCTTTTACTTCCTTGACTATTCCTTGTTTTCTATTTGAATCCAGAACGGTTCGGAAGTCAAGATAATTGTTTGAATCCTTACCTCGAGAGATTCGTACACAAGACAAACAGCCTGACAGGTAAGTGACCTAGCTACTGGGTTACCAATATCCTACATATCATAAGAACTATCAAAAGGAAAAACGGGAAATCAGCTCATCTCTAACAACACCGTCTCTGCTTTAGAGGTTGTATCCTCGGTTTCACAATCTCGACCTACCAGAGATTGCAGTCAGTTACAGCCGGCGGTTCGGTAGTAGACCATATTATGTTGACCTTACCCAGAA
Organism: Candidula unifasciata; assembly: GCA_905116865.2. Taxonomy (NCBI): domain Eukaryota; kingdom Metazoa; phylum Mollusca; class Gastropoda; order Stylommatophora; family Geomitridae; genus Candidula; species Candidula unifasciata. The sequence continues at coordinate 3,951 of CAJHNH020001172.1, forward strand.
ACGAGCGTTCAACAGATCATTTAAGACAATAGAAAAACTAAAAAACACTCATCATCATCATCAGGTGCCTTGCCGACTGGCGTGGGCGATCATGCTTCTCTATAATCGGCGATCTCCTGCAGCATGTATCAGTTCGTGTGCCGACACACCTCCATGCCATGCAACAAGACTGTCAAGCATCTTTTCTCGTTGTCTTCCTCTATCTCTCCTTCCACAGATCTTTCCAGTGGTCACAACATGTTCTATTTTCCCTCTTCTCATAACATGGCCGAAAAATGATGACTGTCTTCTTCTGATGTCTGTGATAAGTTGTCTTCGGGCTCCCGCCTCTTTCAAAACCTCTTGGTTGCTCTTTTTGGCTGTCCAAGGTATTCTAAGCATTCTTCTGAGGCCTCTAGAAATTGTTTGGCCTGCCTACCGATTGTCCAGGATTCACAGCCATATGTTAAAACTGTATGTATGTAGCAAACAAGAATTCTTTTTCTAACCCTCAATGACAAAGATATATTGCATAAGATGTTCTTTATTTTATCAAATGCAGTTTTTGCCAGTCCCATTCTCCTTCTTATCTCAGTAATGCATCTTCCATCTGATGTTATCCATGTGCCCCGATATTTACATTTCTGTACTTGCCCCAAAATAACACAGGTGACTTTTATTATACATTTAGGAAAATTTATTTTCTTTGTTATCACCATTACTTTTGTCTTTCTTTTATTTAAACTGAGGCCCATTCTTTCACTTTCCACCACCACAATGTCTATCATTTCCTGTAGCTCTTTTTGACTTGTTGCAATCAAGACTGTGTCATCAGCATAACGTAAATTGTTTATATTGTGCCCACCAACCACAATTCCGGGCATACCAATTAAAGATCTCATTATATATTCACTGTATATTGAAAACAAATCAGGTGACAGTACACAAGAAAGAAAAATGACAGTCACGGGTTTCCCTTTTTTCTATGTCTTTTCGTTTCATATTTTTAACATTTTTATTAAACTGACATCACTGACCCTATACAGTTCACTACAATAATGTAACCAGACACAATGGTCCAAAAGATCACTAAAGACAATAGAAAACTACGGAACGCAACACTACTTAACAAAACCATGCAAAGGACAACAAAATGCTGGGGTTGGTTGCGAAACCAGGTAATTAATTTGCAGCTAACTAGCTAGGTCATCGCAGCAAACATAACATTTTTTTGATTTTGACTACTCCAAAGGAACACGAATAACACTTTTATTGACGCCTACGCAGAAACGACAGTCTAATGTGACAGAAGATATGACGGATCGCGGGCTTATCACTGAGGCTGTGAAAATGTATTTGTTTTTACTCACTGTTTGTTAATGCAAATTTCCCATTTCTGGACCTTAAGTTCAAAGGTTCCGTCGCCTACCTACTGGTTGTTTGGTACAAAACTGTGACCTGTGGATTCTATGTGAATTTTATTTCTATTGTTCCCGCGATGGTTTTGTGCTGAAAACTGCACTTAAAATGGCGACTTTCTGAATGGTGTACATGCATTCAGTATTGTGTGTGCAAAGCCAGCGTTTGTAACAGACTGCATGCATTAACAGTTAGCTGCAATTCTGGGACTGTTAATGTTGGCAAATCTGACAGCCGCTTTATGCAAAAACTTTGCGTGGACGAGCTTCAGCATTCTGCTGGGACTGTCAATACAGTAAAGACATTTTATGTGATTTCCACTGGCACTGGAACGGAACAGTTATCGGACTAGCCGTCTGCAGTTAAGTTAGAACCTCGAGAAGTGACTGACATCTAACAGTTATGAGATGATCAAGTTAGTCTCGGGCGACACCAGTGTAGGAGGAGCCTTGAAAGCATTTGGATATCTAGGACAGCAAGTAAATTAAAACCACCAACAGAATAATTAGCATCAACGTTATTTCAGTTCTGTTGTATGCAATAGAACAGCGAAAACTATAAGTAATGAACTATACCTGTTAACTTAGGATAGCAGAAAATTGAAGTACTACAACAGTTTAACATCATTACAAGGGTAGAGCTCGTAGAAAGAATTGTCCACATCCCAGTGAAGCTGGGCAAAGCACAGAGAGAACGCTTGGTAACCGTAAGACAGGGGAATCTTTTCACTAGAACCAGTAGGAAAAAAGAACAATTCAGAGACTGTAAAACGCACACGAATAACAGATTAAGAGACAATGATGAATAATACAATAGGACATGGAAGAAGCAGTCGGAGTGATGTTAACCACATCATCTACTAAGTGCCGATTGGTGTATACAATTTAGGTCTAGCCCTATATGCCAAATACGCATGAAGGCGTAAAGCATCCTTGATGTTTTTGTAACTTACATGGAAGAAGCTTCTGTAAACAGACACACTTGTCCGTGACTGGATGGCTGGCTGAAGTCGTGTCTCTGAAGTTATCAGGCAAGGGGGTGGGGGGGGGGCAGAAGGAGGAGGAGGAAGAAAGAAACAAACAAGGAAAACAGAAGAATTAAAAAATAAAAATGAAAGGAGGGAGAGGATGGGTGGAAGAATGGGGTAGAACAAAAGAGGAAGAGGAGTGGGAGGCGGCTGAAGAAGAACAAGAAGAAAAAAACATTACAGGAGTCAGAAGAAATATAGTTGCACAAACACACTGAAATAGTATTGAGATACAAAATGTAAAATACATGTCATACATTTCCAGCAAATGAGTCGACATACGATATGGGTACAGGAGAGGAAACCGAATGAGTCGACACACGATATGGGTACAGGAGAGGAATCCAAGTGAATCAACACACGATATGGATACAGCAGAGAAATCAAATGAGTCAACACACGTTATGGGTACTTCTTCTTCTTCTTCTTCTTCTTCACTTCCTCTTTTACCGCTGTGGGTGTCGAGGGAGATATAAGGTTCTGTTTCCAGCTCTTCTGGCTGCCTCGACCATAGGCACATCGTGCTGTTGTAGAGTTTCTCTGATGTTATCCTTCCATCGTGTTCTTGGTCTACCCCGTGCTCTACGTCCTTCTTCTCTTTCCATGTATGCTTTGTATGGTATGCTGTCACAAGGCATTCTCTCCAAGTGGGCAAACCATTTCACTTGCTGTCTTTGTATGTAATCCAGAATTGGTTCTCTGCCGACTTGTTCTCTTATGATCTCATTCCTGATCTTATCTCTTATGGTCACTCCTACAGCCCTTCTCAGACATCTCATTTCCGTGGTTACTAATTTTCTTTTATGGTTTGTTGTGAGTGACCATGTCTGGCACTGGTAGCACAGAGTTCGAATAAATATGCTTTGAATAAGATGTCTCTTTGTGCTGATTGGGATTGTCTTATGCTGTAAGAGGGGTGCTAGCTGTTCCAATACTATGGTTATGGGTACAGCAGAGAAAACCAAATGAGTCAACATCCGTTATAGGTACAGCAGAGAGAACCAAATGAGTCAAGTTACGTTATGGGTACAGCATAGAGAACTAAATGAGTCAACATACGTTATGGGTACAGCAGAGAAAACCAAATGAGACAACATACGTTATGGGTACAGCATAGAGAACCAAATGAGTTAACACAGACGTCGACACTGCTGCGTTCAGACTGAAAAAGCCACATATACACACTATATATATACACACACACACATACACACATGCACACATACACACACATACACACATACACACAGACAGACAGACAGACAGACAGACAGACAGACAGACAGACAGACAGACAGACAGACAGACAGACAGACAGACAGACAGACAGACAGACAGACAGACAGACAGACAGACAGACAGACAGACAGACAGACAGACAGACAGACCTGCATAATTATTTATTTACGTTAATGAGAAATTTCCCTTACGGGTTTGAAAAAAAAATGCACATAATGGAGATAAAATTTCCACCCCAATCTACAGCACAGCTTAACTTGCTCCCTGGCCTATTTGTGAGAGATATGCACACTTCTAACCGGTGTTCTGTATGATAGGATTCGCCCTTTGGTCAGAGGTTGCAATCAGGACAAGAACAAACACAGCTCGTCCCGCCAGGGGATTAAGTAATTACGAGTGCTAAGCACGAAGGGGGCTTTCTCTGGTTTCCGCGCTTGGCCCCAAGGGTCGCCACGTCATTTATTAGATGAGGCCTCGGGGTTGGGGCAAATATCAACATCATCATCATCGCCGGAGTCAACACTGGAAAAGCTTCTCAAAACCAGGGCGTAATTATATACAAGCTGTTTTGTTTATGCTGGTGTCATGTAGGGATATGCTTGTCTCTACTACTGGAGCTTTCGATTGAACTCAGTCATGAAAGCAATACGTTGTCCACGATAGAATTTGTAGGTTTACACTGGCTAAAAGTCTGTCAAGATTTTCTTGTCTTACTGTTACCAGATTTTCTCTTTGTGCCCCGCCCGGTTTCACTGGGGACGTGTACAGTTCGTTCCACTAGCTCCAAGACAAAACGCTATATCTTTGTTTCCAGTCTGCTTCAAGGCAGATGTCTTGGCTACCATGTCTTCTTCTGATAGTCTTTGCCATGTTTGTCATAGTGTCCACAGATTTCTGTCTCCTGCACTTTCAATCAGTTCTGACAAACAATCTTCCATGTCATAGTGTCCACAGCCTCCTGTCTCCTGTACTTTCAATCAGTTCTGACAGATAATCTTCCTTGTCATAGAGTCCACAGCCTCCTGTCTCCTGTACTTTCAATCAGTTCTGACAAACAATCTTATATGTCATAGTGTCCACAGATTTCTGTCTCCTGCACTTTCAATCAGTTCTGACAGACAATCTTCCTTGTCATCATAGAGTACTTTCATCAGACAAACCATCTTCCATGTCATAGTGTCCTCCTGTCTCCTGTACTTTCAATCAGTTCTGACAAACCATCTTCCATGTCATAAGGTCCACAGCCTCCTGTCTCCTGTACTTTCAATCAGTCCTGACAAAAAATCTTCCATGTCATAGTGTCCACAGCCTCTTGTCTCCTGTACTTTCAGTCAGTTCTGACAGACAATCTTATGTCATAGTGTCCACAGCCTCCTGTCTTCTGTACTTTCAATCAGTTCTGACAGACAATCTTATAGGTCATAGTGTCCACAGCCTCCTGTCTCCTGCACTTTCAATTAGTTCTGACAGACAATCTTATATGTCATAGTGTCCACAGCCTCCTGTCTCCTGCACTTTCAATCAGTTCTGACAGACAATCTTCTTATATGCCTCCTGTCCTGTACTTTCAGCCAGTTTTGACAGACAATTGTCCATGTCATAGTGTCCACAGCCTCCTGTCTCCTGTACTTTCAATCAGTTCTGACAAACAATCTTCCATGTCATAGTGTCCACAGCCTCCTGTCTCCTGTACTTTCAGCCAGTTTTGACAGACAATTTTCCATGTCATAGTGTCCACAGCCTCCTGTCTCCTGCACTTTCAATCAGTTCTGACAAACAATCTTCCATGTCATGGTTTCTAACTGCATCTTCTCCCTCGGTCTTCCTCTGCCTCTTTTGATCTCCAACTTGCCTACCATCCCCGATGTACTCCAGTTTGCTCCTGCTCATGACACACAAAATGTGGATCATGTGGGACAGTTCTTGTCTTCAGGCTTGTGATACTACTTCATTGCTCTTTGTTTAAATGACTTATATATTCTTATATTTCTTGAAAAGAAAAAAGAAAAAACATCTCTGCAGCACCCAAGTCAAACCACCCTAAAAATCATTATCAAGAAATACTTCAGGAGGTAAACGCGACCGGCGCGATATCGACCACATAAACCATCAGGTGCCCTTTTTTTCAAATATGAGTTTAGCACTATAAGCCCGATACGCAGGGGTTGACTAAAAAAGGGGGGGGGGGAGGGTAAGAGGATCATTTACTTACTTGTATTACGACATGCTTGGTGAGCTACTACTGGCACGAGGCATGCTCTACTTTACATTACTAATCATACTAAACTTCTAGTGTGAGAAACTAAAACTACATCAAATGACTTGGTAGCTGTTGAGCATCTCATCTGGGTACACTTACTGTCACGGCAATTGATTTTCCATAGGCCAAGATTCAAATTTACACAAAAGTAGAAGTGTTCGCGTCTACCTCTTCACTTCCATGACTGAAAGTAGTCTGTCAGTAGACGCTCAAACAAGTTGATAGAACAAGTGTGTCCCGCGGGCACGCCGTAATAAAGTTTCCATACACAAACGTATGCTGGTTTCTAGCTGTTTTTTTTTTTTTTTTTTCAATCGTTTTAGTGAACAAATGTTTAATAATCAAATTGAGAAATGTGCGGTATTCTCCCAGCCCGATTCACTTATTATATATCATGATAAAGTTCCTCTTCTATCATTTTCTACATTTCATGTATCAATACTCCTTTAAATTAAAAATAAACATTAGGTAATGCAATCGTTTGCGGAAACAAGAAGACAATGTTTTGTTCTTGCGTATATTAATTTAACTGCGTGGAACTCTCTGGTGTATTTTTTTTTACTTACGTTAAAATAAATTTACCCAAAAAAAATCGGATTTTACTTTTTATTTTATTTTGCACTGGCTGTGGATCATGGTCAGGGTGTCTCATTATCAGGAGAGTGGTTCCATTGACGTTGGTCAGAGTGCCTTCTTATCAAGAAACTAGTTCCATTGACGTTGGTCAGTGTCTCCTTATCAAGAAACTGGTTCCATCGACGTTGGTCAGTGTCTCCTTATCAAGAGGTTGGTCAGAGTGTCTTCTTGTCAAGACAGTAGTTCCTTCGACGTTGGTCAGTGTCTCCTTATCAAGAGAGCGGTTACATCGACGTTGGTCAGTGTCTCCTTATTAAGAGATTGGTTCCATCGACGTTGGTCAGAGTGTCTCCTTATCAAGAGAGTGGTTCCATCGACGTTGGTCCCCAGATGAGAGAGGGTTTGCAGCCGACTAATGTGCCACTTGCCCTTAAACCCGACTAATAAGTCACTTGCACTTAAATCTGACTAATAAGTCACTTATTTCATACACAGTCGAATCGCATCTATCTAAGAAGCGAGGAGCGACCAGACTGCATACGTATAAGTAGATATCTAAAACCGATTTGAACCCAACAGTCAAGTACTGAGACAAGACTAAAGTCCAGAACTGGACGAACAACCAGAACCTTCAACGGGAGTTTACTGCCGGAGAACGCTAAGAAAAAGAAGAAGAAGCCACTGGCATGCGAGCCCAACTAAGGTGCCGATTGATTTCGCAGAATGTTTCCATTTTAGACTTGTCTCGACGCAAACGCAAGTTAAGTTAGCTAAATACTTGTGGTCAATGTGGCTTCAAACAGATGGCCACCGTTTTGGCAGGCATTTGTGATTGCTATTGGCTAATGAGTCTAGTTTATTACAAATCTTCAATAAAAAGAAGCGTATTTGTTCGTTGGTTTTAGTCTTTACCTATTATTGCAGGAGTTGTTTTGTTGTTGTTGTTTTGCTTTTTGTTTTGAGACTCTCATGAAGGAAATGGGGATATATACTAAACGGGCTGCGTAGATTTTACACTAAAGTATTTTACTGAATAAATTATAATAAATTATTAGTTAGCTCAATAATTTCTTAGTTGGGCATTCATTCAGGTACTTAGTCAGTCATTCAGTCGGTCAATAAGTTTTTAGTTAGTTAGGTAGTTAGTTGGTTAGTTAGTTGAGAGTTCAGATTTGAGTTGAGTTGATTCATACATCACAGCACTTGGCGCATTTCCATGCATGCTCCGTCCTCATCTTCAACAGCCAGCGCAGAGTTCTAATACTGATGGTTGATTGATTAGTTCTTTTGTTGGCTAGTTAGTTAGTTAGTTAATTGGTTAGTTAGTTAGTTAATTGCTTAGTACGTTAGTTAGTTCACTGGTTAGTTAGTTGGTTAGTTAGTTGGTTAGTTCATTAGTTAGTTGTTTGGTTGGTTAGTAAGTTGGTTGGTTGGTTGGTTAGTTAGTTGGTTGATTGGTTAGTAGATTTGTTAGTTTACTAGTTAGTTGGTCAACTGGTTGGTTGGTTAGTTAGTTGGTTGGTTAGATAGTTTTTTTTTTGGTTGGTTAGTTGGATGGCTAGTTAGTTAGTTAGTTAGTTAGTTAGTTAGTTAGTTAGTTAGTTAGTTAGTTAGTTAGTTAGTTAGTTAGTTAGTTAGTTAGTTAGTTAGTTGGTCAGTTAGTTAGCTAATTAGTTAGTTCATTAGCTGGTTGGTTAGTTAGTTAGTTAGTTGGTTAGTTAGTTAGCTAGTTGGTTAGTTAGTTAGTTAGTTAGTTAGTTAATTGCTTAGTTGGCTAGTTATGCATTTGGTTGGTTGGTTTGTTGGTTTGTTGGTTGGTTTGTTAGGGTGCTTGTTAGTAAGTTGGTTGGTTGGTTGATTGGTTATTCAGTTAGGTGGGTAGTTAGCTAGTTAGTTAGTTAGCTAGTTAGTTGGTTAGTTAGTTGGTTAGTTCATTAGTTAGTTGTTTGTTTGGTCAGTAAGTTGGTTGGCTGGTTGGTTAGTTAGTTAGTTGATTGGTTAGTAGATTGGTTAGTTTACTAGTTAGTTGGTCAACTGGTTGGTTGGTTGGCTGGTTAGTTAGTTAGTTGGTTGGCTAGATAGTTTTTTTTTTTTTGGGGGGGGGGGGTTGGTTAGTTGGATGGCTAGTTAGTTAGTTAGTTAGTAGTTAGTTAGTTAGTTAGTTAGTTAGTTAGTTAGTTGGTCAGTTAGTTAGCTAATTAGTTAGTTAGTTCATTAGCTGGATGGTTAGTTAGTTGGTTAGTTAGTTAGTTAGTAGGTTAGTTAGTTAGTTAGTTAGTTAGTTAGTTAGTTAGTTAGTTAGTTAGTTGCTTAGTTGGCTAGTTATGCATTTGGTTGGTTGGTTTGTTGGTTGGTTTTTTAGGGTGCTTGTTAGTAAGTTGGTTGGTTGGTTGATTGGTTATTCAGTTAGGTGGGTAGTTAGCTAGTTAGTTAGTTAGCTAGTTAGTTGGTTAGCTAGTTGGTTAGTTAGTTAGTAAGTTACTGATTTAGTTAGTTAGCTAGTAAGTTAGTTAATTTGTTAGTTAGGTTTTTTTTGTTAGTTAGTTAGTTAGTTAGTTTGTTAGTTAGTCAGTCAGTAGGTTAGTTAGTTAGTTAGTTGGTTAGTCAGTCAGTTAGTTAGTAAGTTAGTTAGTTAGTTAGTTAGTTAGTTAGTTAGTTAGTTAGTTAGTTAGTTAGTTAGTTAGTTAGTTAGTTAGTTAGTTAGTTAGTTAGTTAGTTAGTTAGTTAGTTAGCTAGCTAGCTAGCTAGCTAGCTAGCTATTAAGTAAGTTGGTTAGTTATTAAGTTAATTGGTTAGTTTGTTAGTTAGTTGATTAGTTGGTTGGTTGATTGGTAGCTGGTTAGCTGTGTTGGTTGGTTAGTTAATTGACTGGTTAATTGGCTGGCTAGTTAGTTGGTTATTTAGTTAGGTATTTGGTTTGTTAGCTAGCTAGTTGTTTAGTGAGTTAGTTTGTTGTTTGGCTAGCTAGTTAGTTGGTTGGTTGCTTGATGTGTTGGTTGGCAATTAGTTGGTTAGTCGGTTGGTTCTTTGGTTAAGCTGGCTAGTTAGTTGGTTAGTTAGTTAGTAAGTTAGTTAGTTAGTTAGTTAGTTAGTTAGTTAGTTAGTTAGTTAGTTAGTTAGTTAGTTAGTTAGTTTGTTAGTTAGTTAGTTAGTTAGCTGGTTGGTTGGTTAGTTTGTTAGGTACTTAGTTGTTTGGTTAGTTGGTTGGTTTATTGTTTAATTAGTTAGCTAGTTAGTTAGTTAGTTAGTTAGTTAGTTAGTTAGTTAGTTAGTTAGTTAGTTAGTTAGTTAGTTAGTTAGTTAGTTAGTTAGTTAGTTAGTTAGTTAGTTAGTTAGTTAGTTAGTTAGTTAGTTAGTTAGTTAGTTAGTTAGTTAGTTAGTTAGTTAGTTAGTTAGTTAGTTAGTTAGCTAGTAAGTTGGTTGGTTAGTTATTTATTTAGTTAGTTTGTTAGTTAGTTCATTAGTTAGTTGGTTGGTTGGTTGGGTTGTTGGTTGGTTAGTTCGTTAGTTGTCTGTGTTAGTTGGTTAGTTAGTTGACTGGTTAATTGGCTGGCTAGTTAGTTAGTTAGTTAGTTAGTTAGTTAGTTAGTTAGTTAGTTAGTTAGTTAGTTAGTTAGTTAGTTAGTTAGTTAGTTAGTTAGTTAGTTAGTTAGTTAGTTAGTTAGTTAGTTAGTTAGTTAGTTAGTTAGTTAGTTAGTTGATAATTTAGTTTATTTTCTGGTTGGTTGTTAAGTTAGTTTGTTAGTTAGTTGGTCGGTCGGTTGGTTGGTGTGTGGTTGGTTAGCTTGTTGCATGGTTAGTTGGTTAGTTAATTTGGTTGTTAATTTGTTTGTTGTTATCTTGATGGGTGGGTTGGTTTTTTGGTTAGTCAGTCAGTCAGTTTAATGGTTAGTTTAATTAATTGACTGTTAGTTGGATAGCTGGTAAGTTATCAGTTTGTGTGTTAGGTATCAGCCAGTCTGTTATGAAGTAAGTAAGTTATATTGTTGTTGTTATCATCTCCACTGTACATTAGAACAATTCAGTTCACACGTAGTGGAAGGCCTCCTAGATATGAACCTCGACGGGATCAACTTTTTATATTGGTTTACAATTTTTAAATAAGCTTTAAAGATGCAAATATATTCACACGTGTGCAAGCATACATTGTGATCTACTGTCATGTATTACATCTAGTAATCTTCTTTGCTTGTAATAAGAACGCTTAGTAATGGGTGTGCAATGTCCCTGATGACACGGAAAGTCAAATGCAAAAAAAGCAGCAGCAGTCTCAGATACTTGGGCAATACAGACTAAACATTAGTCTCAGGCAGTCTAACCATGAGCAGTCTCAGGCACTTGGGCTATACAGTCTAAACATGAGCAGTCTCAGACACTTGGGCTATAAAGTCTAAACATTAGTCTCAGACAGTCTAACCATGAGCAGTCTCAGGCACTTGGGCTATAAAGTCTAAACATTAGTCTCAGACAGTCTAACCATGAGCAGTCTCAGACACTTGGGCTTATACAATCTAAATAATAGTCTCAGGCAGTCTAACCATGAGCAATCTCAGACAGTTGGGCTATAAGTCTAAACATGAGCAGTCTCAGACACTTGGGCTATACAGTCTAAACAATAGTCTCAGACAGTCTAACCATGAGCTGTCTCAGACACTTGGGCTATACAGTCTAAACAATAGTCTCAGACAGTCTAACCATGAGCTGTCTCAGACACTTGGGCTATACAGTCTAAACAATAGTCTCAGGCAGTCTAACCATGAGCAATCTTAGACAGTTGGGCTATACAGTCTAAACATGAGCAGTCTCAGACACTTGGGCTATACAGTCTAAACATGAGCAGTGTCAGACACTTGGACTATACAGTCTAAACATGAGCAGTCTCAGACACTTGGGCTATACAGTCTAAACATGAGCAGTCTCAGACACTTGGGCTATACAGTCTAAACATGAACAGTCCCAGACAGTTGGACCATACAGTCTAAACATAAGCAGTGTCAGATACTTGGACAATACAGTCTAAACATGAGCAGTCTCAGATACTTGGGCTATACAGTCTAAACATTAGTCTTAGGCAGTTTAACCATGAGCAGTCTCAGACACTTGGGCTATACAGTCTAAACATGAGCAGTCTCAGACACTTGGGCTATACAGTCTAAACATGAGCAGTGTCAGACACTTGGGCTATACAGTCTAAACATGAGCAGTGTCAGACACTTGGGCTATACAGTCTAAACATGAGCAGTCTCAGATACTTGGGCTATACAGTCTAAACATGAACAGTCTCAGACAGTTGGACCATACAGTCTAAACATGAGCAGTGTCAGACACTTGGACAATACAGTCTAAACATGAGCAGTCTCAGATACTTGGACAATACAGTCTAAACATGAGCAGTCTCAGATACTTGGACAATACAGTCAAAACATGAGCAGTGTCAGACAGTTGGACCATACAGTCTAAACATGAGCAGTCTCAGATACTTGGACAATACAGTCTAAACATGAGCAGTCTCAGATACTTGGACAATACAGTCTAAACATGAGCAGCCTCAGATACTTGGGCTATACAGTCTAAACATTAGTCTCAGGCAGTTAAACCATGAGCAGTGTCAGACACTTGGGCTATATAATTTTAGATTTGCGAATCAGCCATGTGTACATGTGAATGGCGAATCAGTTATGTGTACATGTGAATGGCGAATCAGCCATGTGTGCCTGTGAATAGCGAATCAGCCATGCGTACATGTGAGTGGCGATTCAGCCATGTGTACATGTGAATGGCGAATTAGCCATTTGTCAGCTGAGTGGCGAACCAGCCATGTGTGCCTGTGAATGGCGAATCAGCCATGCGTACATGTGAATGGCGAATTAGCCATGTGTCAGGTGAGTGGCGAATCAGCCATGTGTTTATGTGAATGGCGAATCAGTTATGTGTACATGTGAATGGCGAATCAGCCATGTGTGCCTGTGAATAGCGAATCAGCCATGCGTACATGTGAGTGGCGATTCAGCCATGTGTACATGTGAATGGCGAATTAGCCATTTGTCAGCTGAGTGGCGAACCAGCCATGTGTACCTGTGAATGGCGAATTAGCCATGTGTCAGGTGAGTGGCGAATTAGCCATGTGTCAGGTGAGTGGCGAATCAGCCATGTGTTCATGTGAATGGCGAATCAGCCATGTGTACATGTGAATTGAGAATCAAGCTATTTTTGGCGAAAACTGCGTTTTAGATCGCAATGCTTTTTTGCATGCAGCCTTTGAAAATCCAATATGTAAGTTGTTTTTTTTTTACAATATATTTATTTTTATGTAACCGTCTTGGTAGACAAATTAGAAAGTTTACTTTCATTTGTTTCAGGACGTAATGCACACCATGGTTGAACGGGTGGTCAAAGAAAAACAACGTAATTTCATGATTTTCTCGTGCAAAGTCGCACTCTTAGTTACTCGAAACCTAAATAAACCTGGCAGGCGATTACCCAACAGACTGTATACAATAAACTCTGTGAAATGGATGTGCACAAAACATTCAAGCCCTGCAACACGACCAAAGTTCAGACATGAAGGAACAACCAGAACTTCTGCGGGAATTTGTAGCCGGAGAACAAAAGAAAAGAATATGGGCCTCACAAATCATATATTAAAACTGTTTCATGACTTTTCTCATTTTTAAGTGTTTCAGTTAGAAAAACAAAATTGCGAAGCCACGGGTTTCAGAATTATCCTCACGTCGTCGTCATAAAACATAAACTTGTAAAGAAATAGGTCACTTAACGCCTTGGGAGAAGAATGTTTCATCGTGACTTACAGATCGAGTCTAGTGACAGGGAGAAAAAAGAAGTTAATATTATGTCTGGGGAGTCGGAAACATTATAGAGAAATTATATATGAAAGTCTGGAAGTCAACAGCAAGGTGGAAAACGTCAAGAGAATCATAAGGAGAATCAAAAGGCATGGCGTTGTCAAGTCAGGCGTCAGTGTTTAACGTGTTTGCTCTTGGCTGAAACAGATAAATAGGTTCAGTACACGGTAAGCCGCCTAGGATTTGAGTAACTTCCCATGCCATTATTGCCTCCTTAGGTCCATGGACATCTCCTACGTTGCAAGGGTATATGATTGGCTTGTTTTGACATTCGATGGGGTTATGTAATGTTTGCGGGAGGCTGTGTTGTAGCGAGTCTATTTCAGTCGCATGTGTAAGAGGTACTGCAGGGGTAGCGCCGCAGGCGCGACGATTTTTGTCTATCGAAACTGGGATGTTTTTTTTTTTTTATTTCAACGTTCGTTGTTGGTGACAGCCCTCCGGGAGAAAAGAAAGCAGTTGCAAGGATCGTAGGAATAGAAAAATATCGGTCTTTCCACACTACCGATCCGAGGTGCAGGTAACAGAACGTGAAAATAATCACACAAATGCGAGGTGAGAGGACGAGAAAAAAGGCAGCCGTTACACCGTTCATAATAAAGAAAACATAAAACACCCTACACGTAGGAGAGGTCCAGCGACCTAACAATGCATCAATCGCAAGAGAAGTTACTACACTCATGGGCCGCTTACCGTATACTGTACCGATAAATAATAATAAAAATTATCAGCTAGGAATCTATTGTATTATTTTGGTGACCGCTGCACTCATCTGCAGTTGGGGCAAAATGTAAGGAGAAAAAGGAGGGAAGGGGGGCGGGGTGGGAATAGGAGTCCATGACACAACATAACAAGATGGACTCAACTACTTGAAGTGAACTGCAAAACTGTGAAATCGGTATAATGGCGACGACTGGCGAGATTACTCATTAACAATGGTCTGCAAAAACTACCGTCTAAGAGCAAGCTCCCAGGGTAGCCCACTGCAGTCAAACAGTGAGCTCATGGTGAAAATGCCCCTTGTTCTGGGACAGTCTTGGTTCTGGATGCTTTCTCTGAGTCTCCACAACTTTTCTCGACAAGTAATAAATGTCTTGGTCATTGGGATCCGGGTTTGGGGTTATAGGGGAATAGTTCATATTCCCAATAGTTTCAGAACTGAAGGTAAACTGTCTGGTAAAACAACAAGGAGTCAAAAACTGCCGGGGCTACTGGGCGACAATCTGTAACGGATATGTAAATAACTTATAAGACGAGGGGAGCCGCCATGGTAAAGCGGCCAGACGGAGGAGGTACCTGACTTTTTTAAAATGATCTTGGCTCGCAGGTCGACCCAACCTTGAATGGGTACCAAGCAAAGTCCGGTGAAGTAAAGGCGACCGCCATGATGACGGAGTGCCGATGGGTCTATAAAATATAGATATAGCACTATGTACCGAATACTCCTAAAGGCGCCGAAAAAGGTCCTTTACTTTTATATGATGCGAAAAACTGGAGCACGTTTCACATCAGGAAAGATTTATAGACAATGAGATAGATGAAGACAACAGAAGAAACTCTTGACTGACTGACTGACTGACCTTCTACCCCACCAGGACATCACACAGGCGATAAACACTTGATGACGCAATGTGCCACCATGTGGATGTGGATCACCATGGAGAGGTCCCAGAAATCGCGTTCAGCCATTAGGCCATATTTATGGCCAGGCTATATTGCCTAAAAAGGACGGCAGAGAAACTCTTGCCAATATTTAGTTCTGGTATGGAAAAGTTTCAGCACACTTTTACGTCACAGAAGATGGCAAGATCTGAGGTTGAAACATTCCCTAACATCGGTCGGTAAAGAACTAAATGAAGATAATGACGATGATGTGTGCGTGCATGGGTGTATCGACTGTGGCTTCCCACCCCTCTCCTGATTTCCGATGAAGAAGCCAGGAGCTCTCACTGGCACAGCGTAAAGGGAAAAGCGGTCTGGAAAGAGAAACATGACGGAAGTCAAGTCAAGGCCCCATACTCTTCACAGATAACACGACTGAGAAACTCAGCTGTCAACAAACGTCAGCTGGCTATTATCGAACATTTTAGGGCTATTGTTGTTTCAAACACGGTTGCTTTAATTCGGAACTTCCAGTCGCTTGCCATCAGATGAAATGTCTTGTCTTGACACGTTTAGATAGATACTAATGGGGTAGGGAAGGCTGAGGCCAGCTATTGAAAGTGTTCAGAAACACGTGATAACAGTCTGCTGTGCTATGTCAGGGAGAAATATCTACCCAGTCCAATAATAGTCAAGTAAAGAACACTTTTCTTCGCCTTTAGGCATATTAGGGCACATAGGGCTAGACCTATATTTTATATACCAATCGGCACAAGATGGTTAATGTGGTCAGCATTACGCCGGTCGCCTTTACTTCTCAGGACGGCACCAGGTACCCACTCAAGGCTGGGTTGACCGAAGAACGAATGTCTTTTTTGAAAAAAGTCCGGCTTCGCCAGGTAGCTAACCCACAACCTTCCGATTCGCGGTGAGCATCTAGCCGCTCCACCACGTCGACTCCCAGTCTAAAAATAATAATAATTGAAATAATAATAATGCGGGAGCCGCCGTAGTGTAGCTCCCAGGACTAACCAGCCTTAAATGGATACCAGGTAAAGTCCTTGGAAGTAAAGGCGGTCGACGTGATCACAACACCCACCAAGTGCCCATTGGTCTGTTAAATATAGTTCTGGCCCTATTTGCCCAATACGTGAGAAGGTTTGAAACAACGTCTTTTACTTTTACTTTAACAATAATTTTTTGAATGGTAATATAATATGGTAACATAATATGATAATATAATATGGTAATATAATATGGTAATATAATATGGTAATATAAAGGATGTAAGTGTTACCAGTATGGAAAACACACACAAAAACACGCACGCACACACACACATATATACATACACACACACACACACACGACAATGACACAAAATAATAACAGCATGAAAATTCAACGAGAACGCTTTGCATCAACATAACATTGACATTCAGCATTAAAATACATCGACGCACAATATACTGACACAGAAAATTAACACAAAACTTTAACATACATCAATGATACACAACACCGACAAACACAATATTTAAATGCATTATGCACACATAACATTGACACACAAAAGGAACCCACAAAATGTACTCAATAGTGACGCGCAAAAATAGACATGAAACTTAGAAACATTACATTAACACACAAAAGTGGCACATAAATAGACACACAACATTGATGAACAACATTGATACACAACATTGAGACGCAAATGGACACACAAATTGACACACAACCTGGACACACAACACTGACACTCAAAATTACCATACAACATGGAAACACAACATTGACAAACAACACTGATACACGACACTGACACACAACATTGTCAGTCAATATTTTCATACAACATTGGCACAAAGCACAGATCCACGACACTGTCATACACTATTGACATACAACATGCAAACACAACATGGAGAACAAACCTGACACACAACACTGACTCGCAACACGGAAGTACAACACTGTCATACAACATGAGTTGAGCTGGTTAAGTCAAGAACCGACATTATAGCACTCGAGGTACTCACATAGGCGCTCCTTCCTCATCCTCGGCAGCCAGCGCAGAGTTCCAATACTAATGGTGCCGGTCGTAGTCTGGTTGGATGTCCGTCTGGCCTTTCCTCTGCGCGTAGTGTGCCAGCCGAGCCCTCTGGTCACACCAGCGTGCAACATTCCCTCCAGCCCATATTAATCTAGTTTCTCTTCTGACTTCGTTACTTGTTCCCAAAGGGCTTTTCCCGCATAAGCCTTGTCATGTATCAATTCATCACCTAGCGGTGTAGATCCAGCCATTCTGTCTGCCAATTCATTCCCCACCACGCCAGGCATGGCCTAGAGAAAAGATCTACAGTATGCTGACTACCCGTGACCTTGCAAGTGAAGCTTGCAGCTCTGCTGGAAGCAATCATGGCTTCACCTTTTTCAGCTTTCAGAGTCTGTTACAATTATGACATGTGTGTGTATTTTGTTCTCTAGCCACAGCCAAGCTGCAATGACCGCCTACAACACCATTCTCATGCTAGCTGTCGTGGTATCATATGCTAGGCTGTCCTGCACTAAAGATTTTACA
Source organism: Candidula unifasciata (assembly GCA_905116865.2). Lineage (NCBI taxonomy): Eukaryota > Metazoa > Mollusca > Gastropoda > Stylommatophora > Geomitridae > Candidula > Candidula unifasciata. The sequence continues at coordinate 21,497 of CAJHNH020001172.1, forward strand.
CTGGATTTCGCTAGGAAACCCGATGCACTTCTCTTCCCTCTCAATACAGAACCATCTGTGTAGATAATCAGATCATTGGGACCAGAATTGTCGAGAATCATCTGTTGGACTTCCATCCCAGTAGCCCCGCTGGCCACTCTCTGCGCTCCCGGCACATGCAACATGAAAACACTATACTGACAAACAACACTAACACACGCTATTGAAGTACATCATGTCAAAACAACATAGACCTAAAAAAAACTGACACTCAGGATTGACAAACAACATTGACACCCAACACTGATACACAACATTGGCACACAACATTGACACACAACATTGATACACAACATTGACACACAACATTGACATGCAACATTGATACACAACATTGACACACAACATTGACACACAACATTGACATGCAACATTGATACACAACATTGACACACAACATTGACACACAACATTGACACACAACATTGACATGCAACATAGATACACAACATTGACACACAACATTGACAAACAACATTGACACACATGTACAAGCAACATCGATACACAACATTTACACACAACATTGACACACAACATTGACACACAACATTGACACACAACATTGACACACAACATTGACACACAACATTGACACACAACATTGACACACAACATTGACACACAACGTTGACACACAACATTGACATGCAACATTGATACACAACATTGACACACTACATTGACACACAACATTGACACACAACATTGACACACAACATTGTTGATACATCAGTAAATGAGTCAATAAGTGTTAAATAAAACAGAAACAACAATATAATAGTTGTTGCCCTCGTGTAAGGTTCGTGTTCATACTGCACAAACTTGATATTTTCATGCACGACTTTCTGTTTCACATACCTTGACATATCTTATACTCCATAGTTAGTGCTGCAGTGACCTTTCACATTTGTGGGTACTATATTACGTACAGAAACCACATTCGATGTTCCTGTATAATTTCACTGTCTATGTATACCTACATACTTCCTTACTTAGCATTACACTGATCGATTTTTGTTGTTGTTGTTGTTGTTAATGTTGTTGTTGAAATCACAACATTGACGAACAACACATATAGACACTACTGGCACACAATATGGTCGCACAACACTGTTATACAACACTGATACACAGCACAGATACACAACACTGATATGCAACACTGATAGACAAAACTGATACACAAAACGGACACACAGCACTGATATACAGCACTGATATACAGCACTGATATACAGCACTGATATACAGCACTGATAGACAGCACTGATAGACAGCACTGATAGACAGCACTGATAGACAGCACTGATAGACAGCACTGATAGACAGCACTGATAGACAGCACTGATAGACAGCACTGATAGACAGCACTGATAGACAGCACTGACAGACGACACCGTCAGATAAAGTATACAGCCACATTTCCGGCGCTTCCACATCATTGTTCAGTAATACTAATCGATCAACTGTTCATGACTGACTTCCGTATATCATGACAGGAGCTGGTTGACGTGCTTAATTACATGTTTCAGTGACTCTTTACTAATACACCTGACGAAGATACGGTGAAAACTTTAAAGTAATAAATAAACTGTTCAATGTACTGTTTGTGTCTGTGTTATTTATACACCGGTATGTCTTCACTACGAAGTAGGTGATGAAGAAAACAGACCTGTAAAGTGAGCTGTGAACTATGACGGTATATGTTTACCAGCGTGATACATGATGATGATAATAGAGTAGACTAAACTCTCATCACATGCCACCTGACACTAAAGGATAAACCGGGAAGTAGACAAGAACATAATAGGCAATTGTTAATAGTCCATTTATGACAGTTCAGAAGCTACAGTTTTTCAAGTTCTATGCTACACTACATGGAGCCTATATATTTCTCACTCAGCTGCCGGATATTAATCACTTTTACAAATACACGATACTGTGACAGCGGAAAACAAATGTACTTGAATTGACTGACATTCACAGTTGCAAAGAAATGACTAGATATAGAAACACAAACTATAAAACAAAACCAAAACTAAAAACTTAGATACAACTCCGAGAAACAAATCTGACACATTCACGTGACGTAGGTGCCTCAATGCCGATACAAGTGTACTTGGTCACATGACCAACTAGTTACCTTAACAAAATGTCATCATTAGTCATGCCTATCATACAGCTGAAACACATTAGTCATGCCTATCATACAGCTGAAACACATTAGTCATGCCTATCATACAGCTGAAACACATTAGTCATGCCTATCATACAGCTGAAACACATTAGTCATGCCTATCATACAGCTGAAACACATTAGTCATGCCTATCATACAGCTGAAACACATTAGTCATGCCTATCATACAGCTGAAACACACGTTCGTGCAATGTGAGCATAATACCTATCTAACTACAGAAATAGCACTTTTGATAGAACATTCCCCTTGTAGCCCCATCGGGGGCTATGGCGGGAAAAGGGGATGGGGGGGGGGGGGCGGTAATACCATGCACTTGAACAAGAATGTCGTAAAGTTCGACTTGTTAGAGGAGCTTTCTCCGAAGTCGAAGTGCATCTGGAGAGGCATCGACAAATCAGTAAAACGTATGTGCACACAAAACCCGAGTTTTGGAATACGAAATGGACGAACAACCAGAAACTTTTCGCCCGAGTTTACAGCTGGCGAAGGCGAAGAAGAACAATTGTAATAAACGAGCGTAACAAACATTGTAACACAAACAATGACATCACACCTTAACTCTTTCAATACAAAACCATTCCCGATGCCTTAACGAATCTACCTCCTAATTTATCTCAGTAGCATGATGTGCCTGTCAGCTGTTTTATATATGATCATAACATTCTAAGGAAATTAGGTTTCCTCAAATGGTCATCACCCCTGCACAATTTTCCTTTTTAAAAGTAAAGCATTCACAGCATTCACGATATTTCAGCATGGTCTTTCTCAACTTTGCTGTCTCCTGTGAAACCTTCTTGTGTCAAAAGACTGTACCCAGTCTGTTAAACAATGAATATTTCAAGTATTATAATGAGTATGATACCTCACTTACATGTAAGTGATACAATACAATCACAGGCTTCAACCACAATCACAGGCTTCAACCACAATCACAGGCTTCAACCCCAATCACAGGCTTCAACAAAGAAGATGATACACCACTAACCTGTCTGTGACACCAGAATCAACAAGACGATTCCAATCATCAGAGGTCTGTATGTCATGGCCAAGTGCTTCTGAAGGTGAATCGATCGTGAGCAGTATTTTGTTGTCTTGTATAGCATCTCTGGTACTTATGGGGAATCCTCTTTACAGAACAAGCACGTTTGATTATGTTGAAAAGGAAACTATCTTTCAAGCAGTGATTGTATTTCCCTGATCTGAAGTGTTGGGAACATGCTAAATGTAAAATGTGTTTGTTTCTTTTTGAAAATGTTCCAACAGTTACAAATTCCAATAATGAAATGCCCACACGAGAGAAACTGAGCTACACGATGAAAGAGCAGTACAGTCCACGCTTCCCAAAACTTATTTAATGGTGACGTTAATATACTTACTTCTATATAAATGTCACATCTTTAATCACAGTATAAATTCTGAAAATCAGCTGAAAAAGAAACAGTTTTAAACACAGCTACGAAAATAAATTATATAATATAGTATACTACCCCTTTAAAGCAGTGAATGCCTCATCGCATAGAAATTCGTCACTTGTTGAATTACACGCTGCAAACACAATGTATAACCATGAAGTGTCAAACATCGGGTTTCCATGAGATAATGACCTAAAAATATAATTCACGAAGTACAATACCATCAACTCGACTGTAACTTACAAACCAAATTTATAAAACGTTCTACGTCAGATATCAGATTTCATGAGAGAAAGATCTAACAAATAACGTGCTCGGGGTACAATTCCATCAAACTCGACTGTAACCTACAAACTATCTTTATCCTGACAGTGCTGAAATACTTGAGGCGTGTGCCAACATGGCTTTGACGTTTGCCTCAAATTACAACTCTCTGCCAAAGAATATAAAGACTTAATTATACATGTGCTTGCAGCAGAGACTGGCAGGCCAGCATTATCTTCAACGCCTCCGCTGCTCTGGGGGCAGTTTGGATGAACATTAAACCCACAGAGAACGTTCTCTCTCTCTTTCTTTTATCTCAACGAAAAGCTTTCATAAATAACAAAGTCAATATGTGAAACTTGTGAGTCAAGGTGTAGCATTTACAATACTCAACTCTAAACGATTGGAGAAACCATGAGCCAGATATAATGAGTGTAATTATGTGGTGTCAGTAATAAATATTGAATACAGGAAACAAATGCACAACCTAAAAAAGTATACGTATACAAGGATAAATGCAGGAGGTAAATAGCCTTACAATTATGTGATGGGTATGAATACAAGGGAAAAGGCAGAGTCTGTGCACAGCTATACGTATGTGTCTGTTTAAAAAAAAAAGCAAACATATTTCTGAACAACATGTGCCTGTCAATAGAATAAGAAAACTGATAATAAAAAAACTTTTACGCGCATGAATACAGAAAACTTAACTTCGTCTACATCATCATAAATTCTCTTTATGCCTAGTGGCACACGAGGCTTCAGAGAAGACTTTCCATGCTTTCCCGTCAGGTCACTCTCCATCGTTGGTCTCCATGTTGTTTTGGGGCGCCCTTTTTTTCTCTTTCCGTCTGGTATCCATGTGAGAGCTGTTTTGGCACTTTCTCATAACGTGGCCAAGCCATTTCCATCTTCTCTTGGTTATCATACTGTCCAGACTTTCTTGGTTTGTGGCTTGAAGTAGTTTAGTGTTTGAGATTGTATCTGGACAGAAGATTTTGAAAATTCTACGTAGACATGTGTGCTGGAGGGTCGATAGCTTGTGTGCATCCTTTTTTGGTCATTCTCCAGAATTCCGCTCCATAAAGAAGAGTCAGTTGGTGTTATACCCCACTGGCATCTCCACTGAGATCAGACATTGGTATAATATTCTACATTACACAATGATTGCCTCCCCCTCCCCTTTTCCGCAACACTACCCTGATGAATGAAAAATCAAGACCACCCTATAGGCCTACCGCTATTTACTATATAGACTGAACGAAAGTTAAATATATTCGAAAACAAAAGTCTTATCTAATTACAAAAGCTTTGTGACTACACTATATGGGTAATATCATATTTACTCCCCGATATCGCCAATTCAGGAATGAAGATTATAGATTAACATCATCAGATGATGATCTGTCACGGGCGATCATGCTTATGAGCAACTTGCGATCTACGGTGAGAAAGCGTGAGTTAATTTCTGTGCTCACATTCTTCAATATTACACGCTATTGCAGTAGATAAAAGTTGTGCAGTGAAAGAAAAGAAAGTGAAAGATCCGCCTTTGTTAGGATCGGTATGGTTTTCAGCACCATATGGCTAGTGTAGTCAATGCCCCAGTTGTCGCCTTTACTTTCCCAGACATTTTCAGATACAAACAACATTAGACATTTTCAGATCCAAGCAAGAATAATGGAGGCGAGTATCTGTGTAAAGATAAAAATCAATCCCTATACAGACTTTGGTGTTTTTTTTTTTCGTTCTAAATTCCGAGAATAGGTCTTTATATAAAATCAGATCCGCCACAACATGGTCTGTCGTTGTTTTCAATGTTCCCTCTTGTCTAGACGACTGTACAGTATTGTACTATTGGGAGTTGTGGGCATCGCAGCCAATGGCGATGGCGAGTGTGACTAGTAAGATCATCTGGCGTCAGGACAAGTCTTCCCCACAATAAAGTATAGGGTTTGCTGCCACGTTGTGTTTCTTCTCAAATTGTCTCAGCTATCAACCTAACTGCGGTCATTTTCTTGTTTGTCTTTGTTAGCCTACTGGGGTTTTGCCTACAAGAAGCACAGTTCATGGTCCCTGGCTCTCACTTTATGTATGCAGATTGTTGGTTCCACGCCTCTTAGGCAGATTCACTCAAACTTCTAAGAAAGGACCTTAATTATTCCCTTTTTAAGACAAAAGGGGGATCTATACTTTGCCCCCTCCCCCAGTGGGGCCGCAGAACCCACAAAGGAAGGTTTGATCTTTCTGTCAGTGTTAGTATGCTGTTATTTGTTCTTCCCAGTTTTATAAAGCCATACTGTTTTTGTCTAACGTTTATTTGCATTTTTATATCAATAACAAAATAAATGCTCAGTATTTATAGTATTTTCACCTCCCCCTCCCCACTAGTGGGGCCGCAGAACCCACAAGGCAAGAGTTTATCTTCTGTTGATGTTGGTGTAAATAATTAATTGTGCTTTCCCGTTCAATGAAGAAATACTGTTTGTTTTTAATTTCTATACGTGTTTTCCTAGTAATGACAAAACAACAGCTAAGTATTTATAGTCTTCCCTCCCCCAACATAATTGTTTACCTGGAAAAGGTTACAGGTAGGAAATATGCATCAAGCGGAACCAACAGGTGAAATCTGTCTGGCTATGTAACTTAATAGTTTGTCGACAACCGTCATGAATGGGAAGTCTCATTGATTTGCCCTGCTCACCCGCATAGGAGCAGCGCAAGTCTACGCTGTAGTTCACGTGAGCTTGTTGTTCACAGATCTGGAAGTTAAGAGTTGACAGTGAAAGTCACAGACAATCTTTAGTGGTCGTTTTGCTGATCAAACAACCAGTAACACATGCATAGCTTAATATATACGTATATATAATTAAATTGCACTCAAGGTTTTATATAATTACAGTCTAATATGGGAATTATTATTCTATCCATTTTCGTCCTTTTTAGGATGACGTTTTTTGTTATTTGAAGCCCCACCCTGGCTTTTGCCAGGGGCCGCAATATAGGCAGGCCATAAAATGGCCAGTTGTCCTTTTTAGGCAATATAGCCTGGCCATAAATATGACCTAATGGCTGAACGCGGTTTCTGGGACCTCTCCACGGCGATCCTCATCCACATGGTGGCACTTTGTGTCATCGGGTGTTTATCGCTTGTGTGATGTCCTAGTGGGGTAGAAAGTCAGTCAGTCAGTCATGGGAATTATCCGAGGTGAATGTCATGGTAACATACTCAGCAAAGACTGTTTGCCTGAGCAGAAGCAGACTGTTAAAATGGTCCTCCCCATGCTAAAAGTATGCCTGTTAGAACATGTGTAGTATTCACAACATCAGGATGGTTCCATCTCGCATTTGTAGTGAGGTAAATAGTGTCCATCAAATGAGATTTGAACGTAACATAATAAGACTTGTAGAAACATGAACTAGGCAATCAATCTTGCACTAAAACGGAAATAACGCAAAGGACCCTTTTCAAACCAGTGGGAAAGAATAGATGAAGAAATACACATCATACATAAAGTAATCAATGCACGCATAGTGAGTTCGCTGGCATTTAAAGAGCAACAAACAACTTTTTAAATGCGGACATGTAAATGTGGGGTTGAATAGTAAACCAGAAAATGTCGCACATTATTGTCCTGTACTTGAGAAGTTAAAGAACATATGTAATGCATGCCATGTCTAGATGGGGTGACCAGTTATCATTCTGGTCAATGCTCCACTCCCATGAGATATCTCTAGCACCAGTTTTACCAGAACGGGTCGAAAGTAGAACCGCACGCGATCAGAGATAATCCCTGCTCATCTGGGGATTGAGTCCAGACTGCTGGGTCACTGTGCAGTAATTCTGTCATAGACCTGGCTGTGTGTGCTAGACAACTCGCTGTCTCTGTTTGAGGGGGAAACTACAAAACAAACCACCATTATGGCATTTTGTAGCTTTGATGATTTTTTTTTTTTTTCAGTGTAGCTTTGATGATTTTTTTTTCTGGATAGCTGTGCAGGAGCTGGGAGCTAAAACCTGCTTGAGCAAGCGGACATCATGCCGTGTGTAGGAGTAAATGTGTGTCATTTCACTTTAAACAGATCTACATCTCTTGCTTAAAACTACTTAGCTCCGTCTCAATATGAGACGCATTTTTTTCTTTGGTTAATTTCAAAACCCACCTAGGATGTAGTCGAGGGGACTTTTTCTTTCTTTTTCTGCCTTTCTAGCCTCATATGAAGCATAGGCCCTAAAAGACTCTCCCTAAGTCGTTCTATCCTTTGCTATCGCATGCAGCTTTCTCATGCCCTCCCCATCTTTCGAACTTCATTCATCAGCTACCTTCTCTGTTTTTTTTTTTTTTTGTGGCTTTCCTTTATTCCTATGCCCCTGTGGGTTCCAACACAAAGACATTCTAGCTATATTTTTCTCTGGTTTTCTCAATGTGTGTCCTATCCAACGCCAACGTCTTTTCTTCCCCTCTTGGTCCACTGGAGTTTGCTTAGTTCTCTTTCAAAGTGATTCTTTTAGTGATTCTATCATACCATTTAATTACCCTTGTTCTGCGCAGGCACCAGTTCATGAATATCTGTAGTTTATTATTAATTGGCTTAGTTGTTCTCGATGTTTCCGTCCCATACAAAAGTACCGCTTTGACATTAGAGGTAAAAATTTTAAGTTTAGTATTTCTTTTAATTTCTTTTGACCTACACCACTAGTGCTTTGAAAGCTCCTGTCGCCTTTTGTATTTTTATGTTAAAATCTCTATTAGGTTCCCCACCATTTTCTACATCACTGTCCAAATAGGTGTACGACTCCACGTCTTGGAGTGGGGTGCCATTAAGAGAAACCACATTACTGTTTGCCTGATTTTATTCTCATTATATTTGTTTTTCCTTTATAGATTTTCAGACCCAGCTACTGTCACCTCGTATCAAGTATATTTAATTTTTCTTGCATCTGATTCCGTGAATGGGACAGAAGAGAAATGCCATAAGCGAAGTGCAGATGTTTTGTTGGGGTCCACTGAAATCCATTCTTGGTGTTACCAGTTACTGTCTTCATAATCCAGTCTATAGCCAGTAAAAATAGGAGAGGCGACAAAAGACATCCCTGTCGCACACCTGTTATTTTTGCAAATGTATCTGTTAGCTTTCCCTCATTAAAATCTCGACATATCATGTCTTTATATGTCATATGTTGCCTTCACTAAGTTAATAATGTTCTGTGGGATTCTTTAGTGCCCTATCAATCTCCAGAGAGATTCCCTATCAATGCTGTCAAATGCTTGTTCATTGTCTATGAATCCAATGTAAAGTGGTAAGTTCAGTTCAATGCTTTGCTCTGTTATTACACGTAATGTGGCTATCTGGTCAGTACAGGATCTGTTTGGCCGAAAAACCGGCTGTCCATCTCTTAGCTTTTTATCAACAGCATCATTTAATCCTTCCAAAATAATTCTACCTAATATTTTTCCAAGAACTAACAGCAAAATAATCTTCTATATATATAAAAATCAATTTTTGTGTGTTTGTCCCCTATAGACTCGGAAACTACTGAACCGATTTAGCTGAAATTTTCAGGATATGTTTGATTTGATACCGGATGTTGAACCATCATGGTTTGAAATTCAACCTGTCACTGTTAGAGATAGGTGACCACAATTTAAGTTATAATATTCGAAACTAATATTTATAATTTTAGTGATTTCTAATTATAGCCACGTTACGTGCGATCGATTTACCGTGCATGCGCAGTAGTGCCGCTCTATCGTCAACATCCGCCCCCAAAATTACAAGGAAAACGGCTATCGACTTTTTTAGTTGTGTTATCTAGAAATATCTAAAAAGGTAAGAGCTCTTACCTTTTTAGATATTTCTATTTAAGTAGCATTAGTCAGTATGTACATGTTTTTTTGTTTACTTTAAAAAAACGCGGACCACTTCTTAAATGCCGCAATGATAAATGTATACACATTATCATTAACTATTATCGTCTTTCTCATACCCATGAGTACAAGTAGTACAAGTTACAAGTAGTACAACTACAACATTTTTTGTTGACTTTCTTCTGTTATTGTTATTCTAAAGAATTATATAAATTTACACGACATTCCGTCTCAGGTCAGTGTTAGAATCTAAAAATATCTAAACAGGTGAGCGCATTTATTCAAGTAACATTAGTCAGTATGTACATATTTTTTTGTTTACTTTAAATAACAAGTGTGGACCACTTCTTAAATCCCGCAATGATAAATGTATACACATTATCATTAACCATTATCATTATCATCTTTCTCATACTCATTAGTACAAGTAGTACAACATTTTTGGTTGGCTTTCTTCTGTTATTCAAAAGAATTATATATATTTACACGACATTCCGTCTCAGGTCAGTGTTAGAATCTAAAAATAAATCATCAGTCATTATGCATTATGTACATGTTTTTGTTAACTTCAAACAAATGAGGACCACTTCTTAAATCCAGCAATGATAAATGTATACACATTGGTCCATCAGTCATTATGTACATTTTTTAAACTTCAAATACATGTGTGGACCACTCCTTAAATCTCACAATGATAAGTGTGTGCACATTATCTGTTGGCTTTTTCATATTGTCTTTTATACCGTCTTTTCTTACTATTCGTTGCCCAGTTTCTATGCATTTCCTCTTGAGTCAAAATAGATTGTTATCTCATGCTCATATTTTCATTTTTTTTCAGCGATACTTCAAGTCAAATTTCATTCAGTGCGCGAGGACGAACAAGCTACTGATGATCAGCGCTCACAAAATTTGTAGTTATGCCTCCCAAACGACAAGGGATTGGCCCATCTACACCTAAAACACACAAGAGAAGGGCATTAATTGCTTCAGAAACAGACGAGCAACGCGAGGTAAGACTGGAAACCATTCGAGTGCGCACTGCTGAATCCCGTTCATCTCAATCAGACCAGCAACGGAAAGCAAGACTAGAAAACGTTCGAGTGCGCACTGCTGAAGATAGATCGTCTCAGTCAGACGAGCAACGAGAAGCAAGATTGGAAACCAATAGAGTACTCACTGCTCAAGTCTGGTTATCAGAAACAATCGAGCAACGGAAAGCAAGACTGGAAACCGTTAGGTTGCGCACTACTTTATCCAGGCGAACACTGCATGTTGAATTTAATCTTGGTGCATTCCATTACAACAGCAATTATGATTACAGTATCTTCATCCGCAGGTGCCTATTGGCACAATGGATAAAGTGTGCATACATTGCAGTGCCTTCAAATTTAAGAATGACATGCCGGGTATGTGCTGCGCTGGTGGAAAAGTTAAATTGCCAGTATTACATTCACCAACCGAACCATTATCATCATTGGTAGCAGGTGACACAGGCCAGTCGACACATTTCTTGGCAAACATAAATACATTTGCAAATATGTCAACAAAGGAGGCGATATGGCAGTCTTTGGATTGGGACATGCAGCTGCATCTATCGATGAAATCAAGCAATATCAGCTGAGGCGCTACATTAGTAGCAATGAAGCGGTATGGCACATTTTGTCATTTCCAATTTATGAACGACATCCAGCAGTTGTTCATTTGGCAGTGCACCTTGACAATGGACAGCGCGTGTACTTCACTACAGAAAATGCACATGCACGAGCATTGTTACCACCGCCAACCACGTTAACTGATTTTTCTCATTGTGTAGAGATGATATGTCTGCAAAGACACTACTTTATTCTGACCTGCCAACATACTACACGTGGAATGCATCAGCTAAAAAGTTTCAACGTTGCAAGCAAGGTCAAGCGGTTGGCGGACATCCTACTTTATATTCTACTGATATTATAAGCCGTCTGTACACTGTTCATCCCAAAAATGCAGATTGCTTTTACTTGCAATTACTTTTAATCAACAAACGGGGACCGACATCCTTTCAGAACTTGAAAACAGTTTATGGTAAAGTATGTGCTACTTACTGTGAAGCTTGCCAAGAATTAAATCTTCTTGAAAATGATGCACATTGGGACATTTGAGTGAAGACATCCTACATCGCTGGCGTGAAACGGAGCAAGATCAGGACATTCAATTTACACCAAATGTATATAATGAGGCATTGGTTTGCATTGAGGACATATGTTTGGCAATAACTAATAAAGCACTGGTTCAGCTCTGGGACTGGCTCCATTAGAACGATCTGCAAACAACCTTTTCGATCATGAGTTGCAACGAGAGACACACTTTGATGTCACCGAATTAGGTACATTTGTTTGAACAAATCTTCCAAAATTGGTTTCAGAACAACGTATAGCATATGACACAATTAAGCATGCCGTTACAAGACAACACGGAGGATTGTATTTCATAGACGCACCCGGAGGCACAGACAAGACATTTCTCATTTCGCTTATTTTGGCATCCATACGGTCACAAAATAATATTGCACTGGCAATTGCATCTTTTGGATTTACCGCAACTCTTTTGGATGGTGGCCGAACAGAGCATTCAGCACTGAAGTTGCCTTTCAATATGCATATCACTGAGACACCAACATGCAATATCAACAATGATTCTGCAATGGGTAAAGTACTCAAAGTATGTCAACTCATTATATGGGACGAAGTTTTCCCTAATATCATACAGAATTACATAAATCATCAGTGGCTCAGTAAAGGTGCTATCTTAGCAGCTAAAAACAAGGATGTGTATGCCATGAATCCGAACATCTAAGACAAATTTCCAGGCGGAGTGACAATGTATAAGTCTATCGATACTGTAATGATTCAAGACGAGGTTGTCAATTATCCAACTGAGTTCTTTAATTCGCTTGATTTGCCAGGCATGCCACCCCATGTTTTAACCTTGAAAGTTGGCGTGCCTGTTATTTTTCTCAGAAACATCAATCCGCCACATCTTTGCAGTGGTACCAGGCTTTCAGTGAAAAAGATGGTGCCCAATATCATCGTAAGTACAATTTTAAAACATTTAAGGGCCAGGATATACTATTGCAACGCAATTCCAACAGACATGCCATTCAACTTCAGATGCTTGCAGTTTCTGGTGCGACTCACGTTAGCAATGACCATCAACAAATCACAGGGACAATCAGAACAATTGTGTGGACTACATTTGGACCATCCATGCTTTTCACATGTACAGCCATATGTGGCCTGTTCAAGCGTCGGAAAACCTACTGATTGATTTTGTGTACGCACCAGGCGGAAAAACTAAGAACAATTACATTTTAAATTGCCTGTTTTTTCCTAAGGATTTGTAAACAGCACAATGATCCAATATAAATACTACATATTGTTATATCGACTTTCCTTTCAATTGAATTTATATTAGAGGCGTAGCAACGCGCGCTTGGTACAGTTTACCATAGCAATCATTTCTTAATTATTGTGTATTTTTCCTGTTTTCATAGCTTCTCACTTGGTTAATTTTTCCGACTACTTCGATGTACGAAGCAAGATTTCCATTTTTTTTTTTCAATTCAGCCAAACTATGCCACAGCAACGCGTGGCCGGGTACAGCTAGTCCCTTTATAATTTTCACTCCTGTAGATCATCTTTTTTTGGGCAGTTTCACAAGATATCCTTCTCTCCAGTCTGCTGGTATTTCTTCGGTCTCCCAGACTTTACTAAATAATATATGTACCAATTCCGTTGATGTGTTTTTTAATTGGTCGGGGGTCCTGATATGACCTAAAGATTGAACGGGGTTTCTGTGACATCCAAATGGTGACACTTTGTGTCACTGGATGTTTAATAAAGACAACCACACTATAACAAATGGCGGCTAGAATCATTGCGAGGCTCCACCTAACATTTCATTCATACACACCTCTATGACATGATTAACCGGTTCTTATTGCAGGAAGACTACTATAAAACCACTATGGTCACACGTGGACTATTTTCACATTTCAGATCTATCCAACCCCAAAAACTGTTTTCAGTACTTTTCGGCAAAGTAAAATACTCAAAACTTTAAACGGTGTTCCAAACGACGTTGTGTTGAGAAGCTCGCTCTTCTAAGAAATGCGCCTAGCCAAATCAGAAGGAGATGAAACCAAGGAGAAAACAGAGATGAAAGGCCATGAAGAACACAACAGAACAGGGACTGAGCGGTCTGACATGGAGGAAAGAAGCATTCAGCTCAGAGACGGCGCAAAAACCAGAACTTTAGCCCTGAAAGTGACTCAAATAAACAAGACCAAGTTTTTCTTTAAGGGAACTGGAAATGGAAGTAAAGGCATTCACGTAATGTTGACTTGACAATCCGTAATGTGTCGTTTGCTCACTTGGAACAGTAGTTGCTGATGATGCACTGGTAATTTCACTATTTATCCTACTCACCGACAAGCAGAGCGGCTAGACGCTCGCCGCAGATCGGAAGGTCGTGGGTTCGCTCCCTGGCGAAGTTGGCCTTTTTCAAAAGTGACCTTGGCTCCCAAGTCGACCCAGGCTTGAGTGGGTACCGGGTGCAGCCCCGGGAAGTAAAGGCGGCCGGCGTGATGCTGAGCACATCACCTATCTTGTGCCGATTGGTCTTTAAAAATATATGTCTAGCCCTATATGCCCTATACGCTTAAAGGCGTGTAAAATGGTCCTTTACTTTTTTCTTTTTGGCTCACTGATACGGGGGCGGGGGGCTGAAACTCTTTAACATGGATCATAGAAAATGTCCTAGAAAATATAAGTGAACAGCCTTGAACTTACCACACAACTCATGAAATACTAGTTAGTCAAAAGCGTAGGTCTGCACGATGTCACCACAATGCCTCATGTCACGCTATAAGGCAATGGTCTTTTTGTACATGGTAAACGAACTGCTGGAGTTATTAGATCGCACTGGTATTGTGGTAGAATAACAATGGCACAACTGTTAGTGCTTGTCAAGACAGTAATCTTGGTTCAGTTCCCAGAGAAGATCAGTTTTATTCTGTTTCCTCAGCTAGTATGACTTTGAATCCACTTAGCCTCATTAAAACTGGTACTATAACATGAAAAAAATTCAGGGAATTTGGAAAGGAAAGGAGAAAAGAAATAAAATTCACCTCCCCCTCCCCCGCACACCTTGTTTGTTTTGATCTATAATATGCGAAGGCCTTACACTGTAAACCCCCACAGCAGTAACTACTATGGAACTATATTTTTGTATTGTAGTTTTAAACTTTCCTGCAGCCTCAGTTTACAAGAAACGCTTGAACAACAAACACACCTCACAAAACTTTGACGACATAAGGTTTTACTACATCTGTAGTTGCAAACAGCTTTTTTTTTTTTTTTTAATGCACAGCGGGTGCTAAACAAATAATCTTGTTGGTGCTTTCTGCAAAGGTATACTTACTACAGACTGAGAATTCATGGCGGGAGGGAGAAAAAATTGAGGGGGGGGGGGTGGGGGGGGGTAATATGTGAAGCTGTCTTATAGTCTTGCTGACACCCACAGTTTACGTAGATCACATTAGCACACATTACAAATAAGTCAGATTTTAAAAAAAAATTATACGCATTCAAAACTCAAGTTCTGGAACAAGACTAAAGTCCAGAAGTGGATGAACAACCAGAAATTTTCTTCAGAGTTTAAAGCCGGGGAAGCTAAGCAAAAGTCAAAATATTCTAACAAACAGTGATCTTATGGCGTCAGACAGCTAGTGATCACCTGATACACACAACTGATATTGTTTCCTTGTATCCATCTCCATCCATCCAAGACGGTAGTGTACACCCACCCGGATAGTGTTAAATAAAGCTGTTTGGGTGCCTCGCTGATACCATCTGAATAAGTTGAACGGGATATCAGTGGTTTGTCTTGTTTGGATGATACTTAGCTTTGATTTTTTGCCAAACCTTTAAGTAGAAGCACTAATGAGGAACAAGCAGTCTGCCACTCAGGAGTCGGTCAGAGGCATCCACTAGTTCATGAGCCGTGGACAGAAAGTATTAATACCGTTTATATGTACACACACAGACACACACACACACACACAAATATACGTATATATATATATATATATATATATATATATATATATATATATATATATATGTATGTGTGTGTGTGTGTGTGTATGTGTGTGTATCTAATTTATAGAATCATCATACCGTGCCTTGCCAGCTGGCGTTCATGCATCTCCACAGATCTTGGTATTTAGTTTTCTGGATCAATTACACTGATGATATTCCTTTATGGCACTGTCTGAAGCCATCCATCATCATTTCTCTTAGTCTGCCTGTGCCTGTTCCACAAGTGATCTTTCCAGTCGTCACGATATTTCTTGTGCTCCTTGTCTCATCACATGACCAAAGAACAGCGTTTGTCTCCTTATCATTGTTGTATACAATGTTTCATTAGCCCTTTCCAGGCAATCATTGTTAGTTATTCTGGCAGCCCAAGCTATTCGCAACATTCTTCTCAAGAACAACGTCTCAGCTGCATCCAGACTCTTGCTAATTTGTTTGCTAACCTTCCAAAATTGACTGCTCTACAACAGAACAGGCTCGATATCACATTTCTGTACTTGTACGAGTATACAACAAAGATGAAGAAAATGAAAATGTCATAAACTTTGAATATCTAGGCTCTGTAATAAACAGCAGCGGTAACTGTTTAACAGAAGTGAAAAGGAGGATGGTCATAGCATGGCAAAGAAAAAACAGCACTAAAAGTCTGTGATTAACCACCAGCAAGGCAGTCATGGTCATAATTATAAGAGCTTACATCTTCACGGTCTCTCTGGCCTAGGCGCTGCGAACGCGATTCGTAATGCCGCGTTGCCAGGTTAGATCCCAGCTGCGGCCGATTTGGCAGCAGACCGTCTTGCATTGGTTTCGATAGTGGTACCGATATTCGCCAGCTGTGTAGAAATGGCAAACTACTCAAAGTAACTTTGCAAATAGCCATAAAATGTTGGGTTTGGATCTATAACGTCCTGTAAAGGATGCGCAACTATACATCTCTCGCAATCATTTAGGTAGAAAATATGGATTTTGTGAGGCTGAAATGCTATAGCAAGAATCTTGGATTCGCTTGAACCATATATATATATATATATATATATATATATATATATATATATATATATATATATATATATATATATATATATTCTGGGATTCTAACAAATCTTAATAAAAAGAAAACAAATAAAAACCATCTTGTCTTGGAAAACTAAAATTATTGGCCATATCAAGCACCACGGCTGATTTGAAACAATGTTAGCACAACGCAGGGTACGAGGACAGACAGGCAGGGACCGACCAGAACGAGGATGGCAAAAGGAAATAAGTAACACTTGGTAAGAAACTGCACAAGGCGGGAGAGTTGGTGAGAGACTAAGTTTCTTTCAGGCAGACCGAGACGAAAGCGTCGCTGTGCAAAGGACATGGTATATGACGGCTGGATGCTCTGTTGCGTAGCGGCTAGAGGCTCGTCTGCGGATCCGAATGTCGTGGGTTCAGATCTTGACGGCGACGGACCACTTCTTAAAAACGATTTTGGCTCCCAGCTCTATCATGCCTTAAATGGGAACCAGGTTAAGTTATGTGCAGTAAAGACAGCCGCGTAATATATAAGTATCCCTCACGAATACCAACTGTTTATAAAGTATGTACGTCATGTTCTAGATGCCCAATACGTATGAAAGCGTGGAAGAAGATCATTTGTAATATATATATATAATTGCCCGGCTTTGCCCGGAATAGTGAAAGCTAATTTCATTCTCCCGTCCTCTACCTTACCTTTGTCTCATGTGGTTTTGAAGGAGATAACAGAAATCTTTTTTTTTTTAATTGCATTTTCAGGTTATGTAAGAAGAGTAACAAATACAAGGGGCTATAACTCTAGTAAAGACTAACTTTTTACTGATTGTTGCAATAAATAAAAGAATGGCAAAATAACCTAGCCATCAATGTGACTGTTAAATTAAACTTTGTAGCTTTAATGGCAGTTGAGAATTTAACTCAGGTATTGTTGAGGGCTCTGGATAAGTTAACATTTCCTATAAAATAAACACATGAAATACATAATTAATACACATGAATACACGTGTGTGTACTTGTATATATATGCGTGTGTGTGTATGCGTGTGTGTGTGTGTATACTCACGAGTATGTGTAAGTGTGTATGTGTGTGTGTGAAATTATGTTACTGGTATAAAATACACGCTGATTAAATGTGAGGCACAAGTTGTCAAACATTAAATAAACCACATGACAATAATTACCGTAATTGTAGGTAAGTAAAGTAAAGTAAAGATCCCTTTCACGCCTTTAGGCGTATCGGGCATATGGGGAGAGCGCCCATATTTTTACAGACCATCAGCACTCGGTGGGTAATGTGGTCAGCATTACGCCGGCTGTCTTTACTTTCCCAGGACAGCCCATCCTGGTACCCATTTGAGGCTGGGTCGATCTGCGACGTCCCATACCACGATAAAAATCCACGCAGCCCACGCAGGTTTAGATCGCGGTACGTTGGATTACGAGACTTTAGTGAAAATGCTCAGTTTTTTCCCAATAATGAAATTAGAATAGTTTGATAGGTCTTACAACAATGCAATCCAACGGTACCTTTTCCAGGTCTGTGTATCAATGTAAGCCGAGATATTTATGTTTGGGCTTTATGTATTGGAACACAGAAGAAATACTTTATTCAGACTCTTATAAAATGAATCCTGAAACTGAAATGTTTAGTTTGTGATAAAACTCTTGTTTATTTCCTACATTCGCGTGTTCGGTTCGTGCCAACAAGACCAAATATAGTAAAGGTTTTTTTTTTTTTTAGGACGCAAACAACTCTAATAAAATACAATAATCTTCAAGGTGTCTTGTCATTTATATAGTTGGAAGCAAAAAATTTAACACTAGTTTGAAAAAAAAATAATAATTGGAACCATGATAATTATTGTGGCGGTGGGTATATGGAACCCTATTTGACAACTTGCTGCTTAAACATTAAATTATAAGGCCTTACTGAGTTGAGCTGATTCCAGAACCGTCATCGCAGCACTCGGGCATTTCCATAAGCGCCCCGTCCCTATCTTCAGCAGCTAGAACAAAGTTCCAATACCAATGGTGCCAGTAGAAGTCTGATGATACGTCGATGTGCCTTTCCCCTGAGTGTCAAGTATCGGCCAGATATCCTCCTAACTGTTCGCTACATCACTCTCACCAGACTGTGATGATCTATTTGCTCCTCCCAGTTCCACGAGTACTCCCATAAGACCATAACCACGTCTGCCCTATCATGCAAGAATATTCCGCTATTGTACAGAGCCAGCTGATCCGTCCTCTGTTAATTTCCCAACACACCGACATATTCCAGAGAAAAGATTCGGACCATGCTCTTTACCCGTGACTTCCGAAGTGTAGCATGCCACTCTGCGTGAAGGCTGCCTGTCCTCGCCAGGCTCAAACCTTATCAATAAAACAAAATGTTAGGTAAATATTTATGAAGTCGTTAATCCATGCTGTTGTAATAAAAAATAATCGTTCAAAGCATATGAATGATGTAGTTGTCATGTGCATAATAGTCACATTGCCACGGTGTTATTAAATAGCAACACCTAATTAGTCATTGAAAATGCTCTTTGGTTCAGTGTTTTGCTTCACTTCAAATCAGGTAAGACGCTGCTGATTCTTCTCAAACCCACATAGAGTGTCCTGCTTGAATGTTGAATGTTGAATTAGGAGTCGATATCACAGCACTTAGGACGCCTCTATAAGCGCTCCGTCCCCATCTTCAGCAGCAAGCGAAGAGTTAAATTTTATATGGTACCAGTAATCTGTCCCGCCTTTCCCCTGAGTGTCGATCGTCGGCCAGATCCCCTTGTAGCTCCTCTCAATGCCATTCTCCTCATACCGTAATGATCTATCTGTTCCTCGGTACTGTTCACTCTCTCCCAACGGGCCTGGCTTTTTTGCACTAGGCGACGTCTATTCGCCTTCTTTATGAACCTCCATGCAGTGTGTCCTGCTTGATATTACCTAGT
This sequence comes from Candidula unifasciata, assembly GCA_905116865.2. NCBI lineage: Eukaryota > Metazoa > Mollusca > Gastropoda > Stylommatophora > Geomitridae > Candidula > Candidula unifasciata. The sequence goes on from CAJHNH020001172.1 coordinate 41,389, forward strand.
ACCATTTGCCTGAAGTGTAATTTAAAAGTGAAATATTTTGTATACAATAGTTGGTTAACTATACAGTGGTACCTTGGGTTAGGGACACCTATAACCACGAATAAATGGGCCCAAAAACACAATTCTCAACTAATTGTGACTGGATCCCCGACCAAAGCTTCGGTCCACAAATGCACACAAAAAAGGCTGGTGCTATGTTTCCGTCAACGAGCAGTAAGCGTTGTTTGTCGCCGTGTTGTTCCTGCTTGCTGGCTTTCCGTTAAATGAACCCTCATTATGGCTCACAAGAAAGGTCAACGTTATAGTGATAGTGGTGTCCAGAAACCTAAGCGTATTACGGTAGAAGCGCAGGAGGAAATAATAACCCAATGTGAGAATGGTTTTCTTGTTTCTAATCTCTCCAAGCAGTACAACATGGCTACATCTACAATCAGTGTGACCTTCAAGAACAAAGCTGCTCAAAGGACGGTTGATGTGGCTAATGCGCTGACTATGTTAAAGAAGCAAAGCTCTCAAGTGTTGGGAGAAGTAGAGAAATTATTGTTAGCCACCGAACAGCAATCGAACCACTTCCTAGGATATAACTAGAGAGAAAATATCAGAACAAAATCTAAACAGTTTTCATATATTATTATGAAACGGGACTCTTCTTGGAACGTGTAGCCTCCCTCCTCCTTCTCCTCTACCATCTGCCTGTTCCAGCAACTATCAACCACAAAGGTCAAGTTAGACCGTATATTTAATACTATATATTTTTATCAGACATAAATCAATTTACATAAGTTAAAAAAAAAAAAGGTTTATGAAGCGAGCAAACGGATTCATTGGACTTGCATTGATTTTAATGTTGACATTTGTTTCGGCTCGCGAACATTTCGGCTCACAAATAGTGACAAATAATAAATCAAGTTCGTGACCCGAGGTTCCGCTGTGTATACTTTTTAACAAGAAGATCATTAAAAAAAAACAAGTCAGCGTCAAAGTCATGGTGACTACATTCTATGTAATTTTTTTTATATATATTATTATTCCTATACTTCAATAATGTTAACATTTGCAGTTTATCATGCTTTAGTGATGTAACCATTTGTAGTTTACCACACTTTAGTAATGTTGCTATTTGTAGTTTATCACACTTTGGTAATGTTGCTATTTGTAGTCTATCACACTTTAGTAATGTTGCTATTTTTAGTTTATCACACTTTAGTAATGTTGCTATTTGAAGTTTACCATACTTTGGTAATGTTGCTATTTGTAGTTTATCACACATTAGTAATGTTACTATTTGTAGTCTATCACACTTTAGTAATGTTGCTATTTGTAGTTTATCACACTTTAATAATATTGCTATTTATAGTTTATCACACTTTAGTAATGTTGCTATTTGTAGTTTATCACACTTTAGTAATGTTGCTATTTGTAGTTTGTCACGCTTTAATAGTGTTGCTATTTGTAGTTTATCACACTTTAGTTATGTTGTTGTTTGTAGTTTATCACACTTTAGTAATGTAGTTATCTGTAGTTTATCACACTTTAGTAATGTTGTTATTTGTAGTTTATCACACTTTAGTAATGTTGCGATTTGTAGTTTATCACACTTTAGTAATGTTGCTATTTGTAGTTTATCACACTTTAGTAATGTTGTTTTCTGTAGTTTATCACACTTTAGTAATGTTGCTATTTGTAGTTTATTACACTTTAGTAATGTTTCTATGTGTAGTTTATCACACTTTAGTAATGTTGCTATTTGTAGTTTATCACACTTTAGTCATGTTGCTATTTGTAGTTTATCACACTTTAGTAATGTTGCTATTTGTAGTTTATCACACTTTAGTTATGTTGCTATTTGTAGTTTATCACACTTTAGCTGTGTTGTTATTTGTAGTTTATCACACTTCAGTTATGTTGCTATTTGAAGTTTATCACACTTTAGTTATGTTGTTATTTGTAGTTTGTCACACTTCAGTAAGGTTGCCATTTACAGTTTATTCTTTTTTTTTTTTTATCTTTCGTCAAAGTGACATAATTGCTATACGATCTGTTTACTGCATAGCTTCGATATTTATACTTTTAGGTCGACACATCCGACTTCATTGGGCATTGGTTACCTAGTTACATTTATATTTTATCAATTATTTAGTAATGCTGCCATTTGTTCTTTTACTTTAGTAATGTTGCCTAGGTAGTTTCCTGTACTTTAGTAATGTTGTCTTGGTAGTTTTCTGTACTTTAGTAATGTTGTCTAGTTGGTTTTCTGTACTATGGTAATGCTGTTTAGTTAGCTTTCTGTACTTTAGTAATGTTGTCTAGGTAGTTTTCTGTAATTTAGTAATGTTGTCTGTGTAGTTTCCTGTACTTTCGTAATGTTTCCTATGTAGTTTATTGTGCTTTAGTAATGTTGTCTAGGTAGTTTCCTACACTTTCGTAATGTTGCCTATATAGTTTCCTGTACTTTAGTAATGTTGTCTAGATAGTTTCGTGTACTTTAGGTATGTTATCTAAGTAGTTTCCTGAACTTTAGGTATGTTTTCTAGGTAGTTTCCTGTACTTTAGGTATGTTGTCTAGATAGTTTCCTGTACTTTAGGTATGTTGTCTAGGTTGTTTCCTATACTTTCGTAATGTTGCCTTTGTAGTTTGCTGAACTTTCGTAATGTTGCCTAATGACAACAAACTCAAACAACAGCTGGATTATTCAAGCAGCCTTAGGCAACACTCTTTTGTCTGTAACAAATCTTGTTACAGACCGACTAGCGATACTTTTCATCTTCAAAGATAATATTTTCACACACACACACACACACACACACACACACACACACACACACACACACACACACATATATATATATATATATATATATATATATATATATATATATATATATATATATATATATATATATATATGCGCTAACGCTCAGCTCAGAATGTCAATGTTATCCCGTTGCTAATTGAAAAGAAAGAAAAATAAGCAAGTACACCGCAACATCACAGTGAGGGGAGACCGGTTTACTTACTCGCTGCCTTTGCAAGTTAGTTTTCCAAATACTCGAAATATTTTATAATTGATATAATCGTTGTTGATTTCCGTGACGGTGTTGAAAAAGGCCTTTCTTGTGCTTTCATGAAGTTTTGCGAGAGTGGACGAGAATGGGGCCACGTCGATTAATATTCCTTAAGACGGTATTGGATGCACACAAGGCACCCCCCCCCCCGAAAAAAGATGACTATACTAACCACAACGTATTATTTAAAAGGTACCCCAGAAATATCTACATTTATTGCTCCACACATAATGGTCATTACTCTTCCCCAGAAATATCTACACTTATTGCTCCACACATAATGGTCATTACTCTTCCCCAGAAATATCTACACTTATTGCTCCACACATAATGGTCCTTACTCTTCCCCAGAAATATCTACACTTATTGCTCCACACATAATGGTCATTACTCTTCCCCTGAAATATCTACACTGATTGCTTAACACATAATAGGAATTACTCTTCCCCAGAAATATCTACACTTATTGCTCCACACATAATAGTCATTACTCTTCCCCAGAAATATCTACACTTATTGCTCCACACGTAATGGTCATTACTTTTCCCCAGAAATATCTACACTTATTGCTCCACACGTAATGGTCATTACTCTTTCCCGGAAATATCTACACTTATTGCTCCACACGTAATGGTCATTACTCTTCCCCTGAAATATCTACACTGATTGCTTAACACAAAATGGTCGCTACTTTTTCCCAGAAATATCAACATTTACTGCTCCGCACATGGTGGTTGCTACTCTTCCCAAGAAATATCTACATTTATTGCCCCACACACGATGTTCGCTAATCTCCCCCAGAAATATCTATAATTATTGCCACACAACCACCACTCGTTTTAATAGTAACGTGAACAGGCAGGAAAATTAACCGTTTCTAAACTTCTATTTAAATAATCCTGAGTGGATCCCTGATTGTTTATCCAACTTTAACTAGTTAGAAACGCATTGGAACCTGGTTTTACACAACAAAGTTAATTTGACACCATAAGGCTGATATTTAAAATAAAGTTAATGCATACAACTAATCCCGCTGTAAATGCTACAGAAATCACGAAACGCGTAATAAGGAAAATAAAAAGTTACATATTAATTACATCAACTTTTCAAGCATAAAACAAAGTTCTACTTTTTAATTGGCTTGTTACATCCAGGTTTTAAAAGAAAAATTCAGTTTCCTTTTGCCGCACGCATAAGATCCATACAAGGTTTGCTCCCTTCTTTAATGAAAGAGCAATGGCTGACTTGGAAGACTTTCTGTCGTGGATGAGCGCCATGCGAGTGCGCGCGCGCGCGCGCGCGACAGCCAGTGTGACTCAACCACTCCCACAAGGACTGCAGGAGAAACGATTCTGACCGTCTACTTTGACAACGGGTGTACAAGATCAGTTGGGGGGAAAGCAGACGGGCTCTCATTGCTGAGGTTTGTGACCGTTCTAAATTGTCGCCAACATCTGCAACAAATTCTAGTAATGTGGATAGAATGTTTCACAACCCATCCCCAGTATTGTTATAATGTTTATACAAATTTCCACAGACCACATCCAACCTTGGTTTTAGTGTTCATAGAACATTTCATCAAACACATCCAACCTTAGTTTTAGTGTTCATAGAATATTTCATCAAACACATCCAACCTTAGGTTTTAGTTTTCATAGAATATTTCATCAAACACATCCAACCTTAGTTTTAGTGTTCATAGAATATTTCATCAAACACATCCAACCTTAGTTTTAGTGTTCATAGAATATTTCATCAAACACATCCAACCTTGGTTTTAGTGTTCATAGAATATTTCATCAAACACATCCAACCTTAGTTTTAGTTTTCATAGAATATTTCATTAAACACATCCAACCTTAGTTTTAGTTTTCATAGAACATTTCATTAAACACATCCAACCTTAGTTTTAGTTTTCATAGAATATTTCATTAAACACATCCAACCTTAGTTTTAGTGTTCATAGAATATTTCATTAAACACATTCAACCTTAGTTTTAGTTTTCATAGAACATTTCATTAAACACATTCAACCTTGGTTTTAGTGTTCATAGAATATTTCATTAAACACATCCAACCTTAGTTTTAGTTTTCATAGAATATTTCATTAAACACATCCAACCTTAGTTTTAGTGTTCATAGAATATTTCATTAAACACATTCAACCTTAGTTTTAGTGTTCGTAGAATATTTCATTAAACACATTCAACCTTAGTTTTAGTGTTCGTAGAATATTTCATTAAACACATTCAACCTTAGTTTTAGTGTTCGTAGAATATTTCAATTTCTTTAAACGCTTTACAAAATGTCTCCAAGATTGTTTCAGTGTTGCTAGAATGTTATCGAGAACATTTCAAACGTTGGATTTTGTTTTCAGCAAATGTTTTACACAGTGTCTCCAAAATTACATTTAGTGGTCCTGGGATGTTTCACATCCAGCCACATCTGTTTTAGCTTAGCCAACGTGTTTCTCAGAAAACATACAACATGTGTCTTCGAGCTACAGAATCTTTAACAGAACAATAAGTTTGTTTTAGTTATTACACAACTCTAACAGTAAACACCAAGCCTTTGTTTTATTACCTTTGGACTGTTTTCGAGAGCAGATCCAGCATTTACTCGAGTGTTGCTATAATATTTCCCAGAATACACCAAACATATGTTTTAAATAAAAGGTTTTACAGAACACATAAATATTTTTTTTCAAGAACATGTACATGACACTTTCTCCACACATTAGATGGTTTGAGTATATGGTGCTAATCAAAGGCACTGGACTCTGGAGGTTCATGACCGTCAGGCAACTCACCCCTCCCCCTAGCCCCTTTTTTTTCTACCAAAAACAATTATTATCTGAGTTGAGGCCTCCGGTTCTAGTGTTTCTTTGTGTCGGCGCCGCTCCTAATGCTGATTCTACTTTTCAGAACCCAGTCGACACTGGCCAGGTAGTTAGGTCAGTACCACTCCAGTCGTTTCTTCTTTCCAGAATATTTACTGGCGCCAATATTAGGCGGGATTACTGTTTAAACAAATGATGACACTTTTGTGAAAATCCTCAAATATTATTTATGAATGGCTTCACTACATGGTTCCAATAATCGTTTTAGTTCTGTTTGAATGTTTCTCCAAATGTCACCCAGTATATGTTTATGAGTTATTACAATATTTGACTAACGTTTGTCAACTTTGATTGGGTATTCTAGAATGCTCTGCAAGTATTGGGTGGCAGTGGCGCTAAGAATTTTATTATTATTTTTACTACTATTATTATTACAAAATATAGCAAACATGTTTGTTGTAATATTTCTGAAAATATTTCACTACATTCTAAGAGACCTACTGATACTACATTCTACGAATATTTGTGTTAGTTATCCTGCAATGGTTCACTAGTTGCTTCCAGCATCTTCTTCAAATGACCATTGAATCGATATTTTTGTATTTGTATCGTTAGAATGTTCAGATCATCTAACATACAAGCGTTTTAAGCCACATTAAGTTACACCAACCGTAGATTATTAGTCTCACCCAACGCTTCGTTAGGAATTATGAAAATCCAACTGAATCATAAATCTGAGATACTTCATGCAGTCAATAGCTAAACTAAAAAAACCTATTTACGCTGATACCTTATCGGATATTTGATATCAACTGATCGATCTTTTATCCTCTCCGGGCTACTACCTCAAGGTTTACCATGTGTCCTAGTATTGAAAAAAATCAACATCAATGGCAGACCAACAAAGCTGATCAATGATACCCTGTTCAACCTTCAAAACAGTTATAATTAGGGCATCCGTAATGGCATTTGATGCTAAAATCGGTGTTTTTGTTAGTTCAGTTGCAATTAGGCCTCAGTGGACGATGTAGTCAACATCACGGCGGTCTCCTTTACCCGACCGCACCCCACCACCTATGACATCTCCTATTACTCATTTTAGACACTGGCAGCAGTGATCAAATCTAGATACAGCCATCAACATCTTCGGGCCGGCAGTCTAGCGTTGAGCTACAACGGCTTCCATTCCAAGCAGACTAGAACAAAATGTCGACCATCGATTACGCCAGCTATTATGAAATTCTTCTCTTCAATATCGCCAGCAAGCACATGTTTGATGAGTTTGACAAGAATGGACAACTGCGGCTGCTGAATATTGCCACAAGCTGAGACGGAGTGATTGTGGATCGAAGATGCCGCCAGCGCTTTAATATACTAATTGACCTGGTCAGAGCAAGCTATGATCTCAACATCCTTAACCACTTGGGGACTGTTAGCCAGCTTTCATTCATTCGTCTGATTTTCTTACTCAGAAATCGATGCAATCTTTCTTATAAAACCCATTTTTGATATCATGTGAACAGCCAGCTGAACGACAATGATTAAGTATTTAAGTTTTAGAATAATTACTTCCGTTTTAGATTAATTATGTCAGTGTTGATTTTATTATATCGGTGTAATTATGGTAACGGCGCGAGAAAAGTAAACAAAATATGGATTCAAAACTATTACAAATGCCTAAACTCCAAACTTAAAACATACGACATTAGAACACCAGCGCTTTTCTAGTATCCACAGCCACAATCTCAATGATCTAATGTTTTCTTTAGCTCTCCAAATATTTTCCAAAATAAACAAGCACCCCGGCCGTCCAAACTCTCATATAACAACCTAGAATATTAGACGGCTGCGATACAGGGATCAGAAATCTCAGCATTGCTGGCCCTAGAGTAATGTGACGTGGGCAACTGAAAGCAGTCGCTTCATCAAATCCGAGACGCCAATAACTGACTTTTTCAAATGCACCATATGGACTGCACAATGATTCTTCTGGGAGCAGCCGTGTAACAGATTTCAGTTTAGTCCATCTTTTGTAGGGAGTTTCGAGAAAAGAATAACATATGATCAAATGGCCACTGCCAAGGCAAGATATCACACTTGTAACTTGTTTTCTGTTATGTTTGGTCTCTGGCGCTTTGGTGTCTTGTCTCTGTCTTGTCTCTGTCTTGTCGGCCTCTGAACACACTTCTTGGACATTACAAAGAACAATAAACAGTGCAATAAGTTCATGTCCTAGATCAGATATATGTGGTACTTTCATTCTTAGTGTACCGTGTGGCACTTTAATGTCGGGGTGTCGATGCATGGGAGTCTCAATCTCTTTACAGATTTTCTACGGAGCACAATGAGGCTAAGCCTTTTAAAATTTGTAATAATAATAATTATGTGCTGATAAGCAACTTAATATAATGTATAGGTAAAATAACCATTTTACACACCGTTATTTGTATTGGATGGGAGCTCGTCTAGGAAGGAAGCTACGACAGGCGGAAGATAGAGCACTGCTCTTTTGTTTCGGTAGCTTCTGCAGCCTGCTGTGTTTCAAACGTAATGGTGTTACCTTTCCTTAGGAGTAAAAAAAGGCAGGCCAAGAGAGAGAGAGAGAGAGAGAGAGAGAGAGAGAGAGAGAGAGAGAGAGAGAGAGAGAGAGAAAGAGAGAAAGAAAGAGAGAGAGGGGGGGGGACAGGGAGATCATGATGCATGCGCAACATATGGTCTCTACAATACTGCCCAGGCTTTGTGATATGGAGAGGAGGAATTTCATCCCTGGCTTTAACTGGTCTCGGAAACAAATCGAGAGCCAGCAGTTAAAAGTTAAGTCTTGTCAGTTGGCGTTGACGGTGTGAGACATTTTCGAATGTCCCAGTCAACAACTGCCAGCCTCAAGCTGGGCTGCCCCCGGCCAATAAGGTGTTGATCCGACACAGCCTCTGTGCTTCATTGGGTGCTTGGAGCTATCCCAAAATCTGAACCGCAGACTGTAGAAACCAGTTCACCAGGCAATAAAAATAGACATAACTTCAAGCTCCGGTTTGCCTCATAGAACGTCAGAACTATGTCACCTGGGTTTTTCCACTTATCCGTAAAACTTTAGTGATGTGAAAAATAAATAAAAAAATTAAAACATCTATCATTGATGTCGAACTCAATCAACTTGACATAGATATTGCTGGCCAGAGGATGGGTCCATTAGAGAAATAATTATACATTCTTCTAGAAAGGCAGAGGCCAGAATGAAATCTGAAAGTATTGAATGGGATTTACAGTAAATAATTCACTGCTGGGATCAGTTAAGAGTGAACTGGAGGAAATTTTTGAATATTATCCCTAACATAGTCTACCTCAAGTGGTGTTATCACTCATTGTTACTGCATACGCGACCACTTTGCATACGCAAGCAAAGAACTCTTTTTATGAGGAACTGGAAATTGCACTGAAAACAACACCTAAATCTGAAGGCATGTACATATTTGGTGATTCTAATGCTCGCGTGGGGGGGGGGGGGGGGGGGGGTTGGCTCAAACTCATGGCCAGTTTACGTTTGAGAGTTTAATGTTGGTAAAATGAATGAAGATAGGCAAAGGCTATTGGAATTCTGTACTAGAAGTGACATGTACATCACAAACTCATTTTTCAAAACCAAAGACTGCCATAATGTGTCATAAAAACATCCAAGATCTGGCCACTGGCACCAGCTGGACTTTATTATCACACGAGGCAGCATTTGAACTGTGTATCACTAACTTGCAGCTACCACAGTGCTGACTGAGATAAGGACCTTTCCCTAGTTTCTACAAGAGTTCGGATTAAACCAAATAGAATGTTTACCTAAAGAAACAAATACATCCCCAGGCTCAGTCTCTATCTACTGAACGGAAGTCTGTCTGCTGAGAACCTTCCGCAAAGCCCGAACACTTTAGCTCCAGCTAAGATCTTCAATAACTCTGTAAAAATGTACACTGGTGAACTGTATGACACATGTCGCTTCCGTGAAACCAACCCACGCTCCCCCCCCCCCCTTTTTTTTTCTCCCTTTTTCTCCCCCGGCCTGAATTAAATTCCAGGTGGAATAGATACAAAAATATTTACATGAGCGTAATAGCGGAGTGTTGAATTTACCGGGTCACTTTTCGAGCACCTTAAGGTCAAAGATGTTAGTCTAAAATCATATACCGACAGCCCAGCAGGTGGGTTTTTCCCATTATTTATACTAAAAGTTAACTAAATTTATACTAACACGTTAATCTGTTATAAAGAAATTCCGACACATTGCTCACAAACAAAACCCAAACAAGACGGACTTTCTATCCGAAGCAATTTCCAATGTATCGTACCATCAGCAAATGCTTTGCTAACTGGCGCATGTGATCATGTTTTCGAACATTTGAAAATCTCTGATATTTATAAATTCATATCCCTTTGCATGCTAGAACATAAAGAGCTGTCAACATTCTTCCATTCTTGCCTTCCTCATTTTATCTTACTGTATATCTTTCTCGTTATCACATTTTCTAATGTTTCTTTACAATGTAGCTGAAAATGTTGATTGCCTCTTTCTAATGATTCTGACATGTTGTCTTCAGGTCGCAGTATCTTTGAAAACAGCTGGATTACTCATTTCGGCTCTCCATGGCATTCCAAACCTTTTCATACAAAAACCACAATCACGAGGTTTCGTTAAATTTTTTGGCTTATTTACTAATTGCCCTTTGACGATTTACAGCTGCACATACAAACTGGTTTTATTTAAAATGCAGTTTTTATTGAAAACTTCTCATCGCAAGGATTGATTGTACAAGATTTCCTTCATTTATATCAAACTAGATTTAATAGCCCGGTTTCGTCCTGAGTGTTAAAGAAAAGTGTATTCTCCCGTCCTCTATTTCACGCTTTGTCTCCACCGATGCCGTATGTTTGGTCATCGCCCTTAACTCTTTGTCCCAAGGAATGCATCATACGTTCATAGGTTCCTAGATAGAGGCCCAACAAACGCAAAATGCGCTGATTTTACGTCTTTCTTGACTATCCCTTGGGTTTGTGATGCTAAAACCCTTGGGACTCAAAGAACTCAAAAAGCTGAATGTACCTGAGGCGGTTACCACATCCTTGCCCACCTTAGCACCGCCCCTCCCCTTTCACTTGTAGGGGAAAAAAAGGGGGAGGGATAGTGTCCACTATGAGAAGACTAATCTATGAGGTTCCCCCCCCCCCCACCCCCCCCCCCCCCCCCCCACCAAACAAAACAATTTGACTGATACTGTGCATATCCCCATATATGTTTCTTGATATTACCATAATTATGTTTTTTATATGTGCATGAAGAATAGTATTGAAAAAAATTAATTATTTTTTTGTGTGTGCATAACTTTGATCCTCCAAGGAGTGCCTTTCTGTAAATGTACCTGTAAGGAGTATCTGTTGTGTAAATTTACATGTAAGAGTGTCTGTTTAAATCTACCTGTAAGAGTGTGTAAATGTGCCTGTAAGAAGTTCCTGTTGTGTAAATGTAAGAAGTTCTCGGTAAGTAAATGTGCCTGTAAGAAGGCCTGTTGTGTAAATGCGCCTGTAAGGAATGCCTGTTGTGTAAATGCGCCTGTAAGGAGTGCCTGTTGTGTAAATGTGACTGTAAGGAGTGCCTGTTGTGTAAATGTGACTGTAAGGAGTGCTGGTTGTGCAATGTGACTGTAGGGAGTGTCTTTTGTGTAAATATGGTTATAAGGAGTGCCTGTTGTGTAAATGTGCCTGTAAAGAGTGACTGTTGCGTAAGTGTGCCTGTTGTGTAAGTGTGCCTGTTGTGTAAATGTGCTTTTAAGGAGTGCCTTTTGTTAAAATGTGCCTGAAAGGAATGCCTGTTGTGTATATGTGCATGAAGAATTGATGAAAACACTTCATCCGCCACTTTAATTTCAATTAACGCCATATTCACCATCTTTACCTTTATCCCAAGCGACATGAAGACATGTTGCCGAAACTAATTGCCTGACTTGTTGAGAGCCATTTCTTTAATTTAGTTTAACTTTCTCTTCAGGCAACAAGAACTTCTCCTCGTTCAATCAGCTCATGTATCGTCGGTTTTAATCCATCGATCGATCGATCGGTCTGTCCCCTCCGGGTAGCTACCTAAAGCTTTACCAGACCATTCTAAGATTAAAAGATCTTAGCATGGGTGGAGACTAACAAGGCAGATCCCAGGTACCCCCTTCAATCTCAAAGAAAAACAATTGGAGGGGGCGGGGGGAGGCACAGGCGGTAACAAATAAAAATTAAGGAAAATCGACAAATATAACAACCGCAAAAAGTGAAGGAAGACATAAACAGATTAAAATAACTTCTTCTTCTTCTTCTTCTTCTTCTTCTTCTTCTTCTTCTTCTTCTTCTTCTTCTTCTTCTTCTTCTTCTTCTTCTTCTTCTTCTTCTTCTTCTTCTTCTTCTTCTTCTTCTTCTTCTTCTTCTTCTTCTTCAGCAGCTGCATTTCGAGCCCTTGGGGTTCATTGCTGCAGATATCAACCGCCGCCGTTCATCTCTCTGGTTGACCTTATCTTCCAAGTTGGTGACACCAAGTGTTTGTAGGTCTGTTTGGATATTTTGTTTCTTAATCGTCTTCTTGGTCTGCCTCGTGGTCTACGATCAATTATCTCCCTGGTGTATACAATTTTTACTTCTCTGTCATCTGACATTCTCTCAATATGCCCCAACCATAAAGTGATTAAAGTGACACCGAAAGCAAAGAGACCAAAGTTCCGTTTTCTGAAGTTAAATGCGTTTGATAAAACTACAGCAACAATAAACCGCCTGTAAACATCTGGCAACCCTTGGCGTAGCGAAGCTGGCCACTGAAGAATGTGATCGATTTGTCATATGTTGAGTGGACGGGGTGAGCAAAAGCAATATCTCTCGATTCACGGAGGGAAAATCTGAAAAGCAAGCATTCTTGTCTGGCAACTGACTAGCAACAAAACACAATCACTAGGTCTGTGGACACGCCAATATCCCCAGCCCTGCTTCGGGACGGCAGATGTAGCGATTTGAGTCTGTCTAAGGGGTTAATAGGAAATATGCACAACATAGAATTTTCGACCAGACCGCGGGATTTCTGGAGGGGAGAAGTCTCGTTTGCACGGTGTTTAAAAGATCGAAACTCTTTTCCTTTTTTATCTGCTACATTGATGACATATTAAACTCATTGTGCTATTTTAGACAGCAGAAAACGACATTCTCTGTGAGACCGAAGTCTGTAATAGAAAGTTATTAGGTTTCCGACAAATTTAGCAGTTTTATTGCGTTTTCTTGTTTAAAGGCAAATCTCGATTGACTTCTTTGACATCGTCAGTACTCTGCCTACTTGTATCGTTGATCATACATGTTCAAATCTCTCTAGAGCTTTAACGTAAATCATTATTTTTACTATCATGTGTTCTTGCCAATGGCGTGGGTGTTTATGTCTCTTCACAGACCTCAGTTTTTTTTTTTTTTTTTTTTGTTATTACTCCATGTTACTACCTTGACCTACTCATAAACATCTCTTTCGGTATTCCTCTGGGTCTTCTTTCTTCTAATGCATCACGATAATATTTACATTTATCGGTTTTTTAGGCAGTCGTTGCCAGAACTTGTTGGCCAAGGTATTCGCTATGTTTGTCTCAAAAGTTAAGTTGTTTTTCAAACTTATTCTTTAGTTAACATTTCAAGATTTCCGGAGCAGTACAGTTCTGAAATAATATTATTTTTAATCTACATACATACCGTTACGAAATTTCGTTTCAACATGCCTGTAACTCACCGTGTATTGATTTGTGGGCGTCATTACCACGATAGTTGTCTTGCTTCAGTCCCCTATAGTCTTCTTCTTCTTCTTCTTCTTCTTCTTCTTCTTCTTCTTCTTCTTCTTCTTCTTCTTCTTCTTCTTCTTCTTCTTCTTCTTCTTCTTTCTTCTTCTTCTTCTTCTTCTTCTTCTTCTTCTTCTTTTTCTTTTTCTTCTTTTTTTTTTTGTTCTTCTTTTTCTTTTTGTTCTTCTTGTTCTCGTTCTTGCTCTTGTTCTTGTTCTACTTCTTCTTCTTCTTCTTCTTCTTCTTCTTCTTCTTCTTCTTCTTCTTCTTCTTCTTTTTTTTCTTCTTCTTCTTCTTCTTCTTCTTCTTCTTCTTCTTCTTCTTCTTCTTCTTCTTCTTCTTCTTCTTCTTCTTCTTCTTCTTCTTTTTCTTCTACTGCTTCTGCAGGTCTTTTCTGCCTTTCATCGTCAGGTTTTGCCGAGGCATCAGGTGCGAACCTTGGAATATGACACGTAGAGGCTGGTATATACGACCTCGAATTTTCAATCCATTCATGTCTTGCCTGGTGCACTTCTGGGATGTGAAAATGACAGGCTTTCTGTCATGTACTATCTGGTGGTAGTCTTTGGCACATGTCAAAAACCATTTGAATCCCTAAAAGTGGCTGCACATTTTTCCAGCCAACTATGGAGTTTAAAATTGGTCTCGAAATTGCCTGGAAACTATTGGGAAAGGGAAAAACAGTGTGGAACGCAACCGATCTCAAAATTCCATTGTGTCTGGGCATCAGACTGTGAAGTCATGCCATTCATCTCACGACGACAGTGTCAACAACAAGATTAGCTTTGTAAATCTGTAAGTTACTTTATCATTAACACCCTTAATGATGATGTTGAATACATTTAATCTTACCCACACAAAAAACTGTAAGTAAAAAGGCATGTACTGAAGTTAACAGTTCATAAACAATGTTTGTAAATCTTAACTGAGAATTTCTAGACACAAATTTCCAGGGTCTCTAGTTTACAGATGTAAATGTCGTTTCCTGACTAGTAAATTTACAAACGAACATCACATACGATCGATCAGTTTGCAAATAATATCACGGTGGAATCGCTGGGTTTACGAGATACGTAAGATTACAGGGGCTATTATCGTTGGCATATATGTGCATTTACAAATAGCAGTGCTACAATCACTAGCGCGCACACACACACACCCACATATATATGTACATGCACGCGCGCCCACACACACTCACATACAGGGTATTATAGATGTATGTATGTATGTATGTATGTATGTATGTATGTATGTATGTATGTATGTATGTATGTATGTATGTATGTATGTATGTATGTATGTATGTATGTATGTATGTATGTATGTATGTATGTATGTATGTATGTATGTATGTATGTAGTATGTATGTATGTATGTATGTATGTATGTATGTATGTATGTATGTATGTATGTATGTATGTATGTATGTATGTATGTATGTATGTATGTATGTATGTATGTATGTATGTATGTATGTATGTATGTATGTATGTATGTATGTATGTATGTATGTATGTATGTATGTATGTATGTATGTATGTATGTATGTATGTATGTATGTATGTATGTATGTATGTATGTATGTATGTATGTATGTATGTATGTATGTATGTATGTATGTATGTATGTATGTATGTATGTATGTATGTATGTATGTATGTATGTATGTATGTATGTATGTATGTATGTATGTGTGTGTGTGTGTGTGTGTGTATGTATGTATGTATGTATGTATGTATGTATGTATGTATGTATGTATGTATGTATGTATGTATGTATGTATGTATGTATGTATGTATGTATGTATGTATGTATGTATGTATGTATGTATGTATGTATGTATGTATGTATGTATGTATGTATGTATGTATGTATGTATGTATGTATGTATGTATGTATGTATGTATGTATGTATGTATGTATGTATGTATGTATGTATGTATGTATGTATGTATGTATGTATGTATGTATGTATGTATGTATGTATGTATGTATGTATGTATGTATGTATGTATGTATGTATGTATGTATGTATGTATGTATGTATGTATGTATGTATGTATGTATGTGTGTGTACGTTCTCTCGCTCTCTCTCTCTATCTCTCTCTCTCTCTCTCTCTCTCTCTCTCTCTCTCTCTCTCTCTCTCTCTCTCTCTCTCTCTCTCTCTCTCTCTCTCTCTCTCTCTCTCTCTCGCCCGCTGCAGTTGTGAATATTAAAGCCAAGTTTTAAATAGCTTTATTTGTATACACTGTGATCAAGAACAAGTTGGGATGCATGCAGTAAATGAATAAAAGTTTGAATAATCATGTGTGTAGTTTAACTGATGAATGTACGATGCAATGTGGAATAAAAACTGTTCTGGAACATCTTTTGTCAACGACATTTATATTGTGATCCTTCTCTCTTTTCAATCATAAAATAGAGAGGAAAACGAAAAAAAAAGGCGAGGATGAGCAATAGCAGGAACCATCGCAAGAGGATACAGGGTAAATAAAGGAAAGAAGGCGAAGACAGAAGATGGATAAGGCAGTGTCCGAGTGTAATGTAGATACTAATAATCCTAGTTAGTTGCATTGTAGATAGGTTATACAATTCCTCTCATGCGTTTATTATTTTCTTATACACAATAACTCCAAATGCACTACCAATAGAACATTACCTGTTGCTTTTCATTCTGAAATTATCCTTTTTTTTTTTTTAGTAAAATGAAAGAAGAAAAAAAAATGATTCCCTAACCATATATTCCTAGACCGTGCTCACACTGTTATCTTCATTCTCCCAACCCTAGCCCTTACCCAGCTCAGAAAATCGGCAGTAAGAATAAATACATTTTCTGCACAGTATGAAACATAAATCTATAGTACTATGTGGAAATACAGGCTTCACAGAGGGCTGTTTCGTTTTAATAAACGTCTTGCTGTTGTCGTGGGGATAGCAGGGTGTATTCTCTTGTAGAGCAGAAAAATCGATGGAATCCAAAAGTGCCCCTCTCAGCCTCAACTGTAGGCGTTTAATGTAGACCCGTCACTCTATTTAGCTTATCCAACTGCTACAGTATACATTTCCGTGGCCCCTCCTACGTCTGCCCCTCGTCCCATTGACCAGTGAAAATGCGAGTGAGGAAGTGAAACGATCTGGCAACGAAATTAACGGCAAGAGACCGATTTTGTTGTCTTTCCTGTTAGTTTTTAGTTAGATTTGTTCAGTCGTGTAGTATTGTGCTGACTGGAATTTACGAGGCTTCTCGAAAGTTGAAATTTTACATTTTCTGTTTTTAATTTTGGTTGAACAATGCGACATGAATCAATAAGGGGTCGGCTGCTCTGGATATACACCACACTTTCCATCTCGCCCTTGTACACGCGCTATCATCTATTCGTCATTACAGTCAGGTTATTCTTATAATTGTATTAGTGTCTATTTTTCGGTTCTTGTCTTCAGCTTTCATTCCAGCGTTTTTTTTTTTTTTTTTTTTTTTTTTTTTTTTTAATATTTTCCCTCTTATTGTTTGAAATATTTCACATGCCACTTTATAAAGAAAATCATTACCGTGAATCAATAATATCCTACCCAAAACAGGGGAAATCCACAGGTCACGGGACAATTTAATGTTTAGGGGGTGGTAGATAGGCTGATTGCAGTCGTCGGACCTAGGCTGCACTCTTTCGTGGGACGTAGGTGGGTTGGGGTTAGGGCCAGTTCTAATTGTTTTGGGGTCGTTAAAAGCATCAGAAAGCCGGGAAACCTAGCCTTATCACCCTCTAAAATGTAGGAGTGTCCTCTGACGTCATCTGGGGGAGGATAATAATAGAGCACCAACATTTCTTTAAAAAAAATTATCTTTATTTGGTCTCCCCTCAGCCTCCCAGTTTAGGGGGATGATTTTGTCAAATGGTCGGTTAAATTGTCGCATCATGCATGCGTGTCATTAAAGTGCGCTTAGTGGTTATTAGGTTATTTCTGGCGTTATTGTGACTGGTCTGGCCTTTCGACTGGAGCCGTGTCATCAACGCCGGTCCTGATGCGTCAAAGATGTTCACGGCCATGAGTCCGAATCCCTGACCATGATGCTGGATATAAGTATCACCTGGACTTTATAGTAATGACCACTGCACTAAGGGCAGGACATTTTCGTTTATTTTTGACTGACATTTCCTAAAAAGACTTTCCTCACCTTAAAAATAATTTGAAGCCTGGCGTTCTAACCATTCGGTCAGCCGTTCCTTCTACATCTGGGGTGAAAAAAACACCAACAAAGCATAAAGAACAAAGTGAACACGTACAAGTCAAATATGATGTATGTTGTGTTTAAAAAATGTTCAATCTAAACAAAGTATGGGTTGTCTTTAACTGTAATTGTCATTGTATACAACTGTCACATACTTCTTATTTTCCTTTAGTGTTGATGACTAGGTTTGCTATAGTTAATTCTATTTTATTTTAATTTTTTTTTTAAATTTATAAATAGAAAATTAAACAATTCAGTAGTTTAGAATAGTACATAACGCCATATACAAAAAGAAAGAACAGCTGTCCGATACTTTCAGATTAACAGGCAATACAGATGAGCTGGCGTGGTCTCACAACTGCGGCCGTTATTCGATTATCGCAAAAGATAACTGTTCATGCCACTAAGGCGTGTCTATGGAACAGGACATTGTTAAAACAGATTAATTGTTTCTTTGGTCCCCAGTCGAGCGAAATGCGGACAATTCGGTTCATTTTAGAATAAGGTGTACGAGAGGGCTGGGGACAGTTGGGGTCGGGACGGAGATTGTATTTTGATGAATTCACTTACAGGCTTTTATCAAAGTCTATATGGATACTTTACCTATAAGTTTATAGTCGATTTTTTTTTTTTTTATTATTCTTATTTAGTCAAATAAATTTGTCAGTCAAGTGTGGTAACCAGTAACTGTTATTTAAGAATGTTGTCGCTCTTTGGAATGAATTAATCTTACATCCTCCAGTAAATGGAATTTCCAAAACCAACCGTATTTTTCTGATGAACAGATATCGTACGGGCAGACAGACAAAGAGAGTCTGAACAGCTGATAAAGAGGAAGATAAATCGACATAAATTAAAATGGTTCACTAAATTTTAGTTAAGCTTTTAGAATGAGGAGGAAGTAGTCTTCGCAATACAAATACAAATATTAAGCAAATGTTGAATATTCGAGACATAGGTGCATATTATTCAGGTTACCAATTGGGGTTCCAAATTCGACTAGCACGGGTTGTCCAGTAATTGCCAATGAAACCAACACAAAATACCCACCATCGTCCTTTGTGAAAAGTTAAATAGCAAACTTCAACAGTTCGCACACGCATCAACTGTACAAGGCCACCGTCAGAAGTGCAAACATCTACAATCTGTCACCAAAACTGTTATTCATAGCTGATGAAGGCAGCAGTCTCGACAAACAGCAAGTGTACATTCATTACTACATAAGATACCCCAGTTGTGTGGCTACATGTAACCCTGCACGCCTTTCTCTAAATGTCTAGTAGACAACCCACATCTCTGAGAGCATATTCTCAATTAAATTCATTGTACAGTGCCGTACCGTGAACTCAACTCAGTCGCTAGATGTGTCTGGTGTCTGCACCACGTTACAGAGAAAGAGCGCAAACTGCAGTAGTAACAGTACCGAACAGCTCTCAGGAACATTTCATAACGTTTAATTTTGGTTATATTACTGACATAAATGCACTATTTATTGTACGTGTAAAGGAACCGCCATAACGTAACATCTAGGCGCTCACCTCGGACCCCAAGATCGTCGGTTCAAGTCCGCATTGTGTCGATCCTCTTTTTAAATGACCTTGGCTCCCAGGTCGACTCAGGCAAACAGGGGTAACCTATAAAGTCTTGGGGAGTAAAAGATGCTGGTGTAATGCAGACAACATCACCCACCGAGTGCCGATTTGTCTATAAAATAGAGGTCTATCACTATATACCCAAAAAGCCTAATGACATAGAAAACTCCCCTTTACTTGTCTGTATAAATCAGAGTTTCAGTAGGTAGCTTTCGTTGCCTTTTTTCCCCAGACAGCAAACGTTGAATGTTGAATTAAGAATCGACATCACAGCACTCGGGATACCCCCATAAGCGCTCCGTCCCCATCTCCAGCGGCAAGCGGAGAGTTAAAATACCGATAGTACCAGTAACTGTTCCGATTTTATATTTGTCTCGCCTTTGTCCTGAGTGTCGAGCGTCGGCCAGATCCCTTTGTGACTCCTCGCAGCGCCATTCTCATCAGACCGTAATGATCTATCTGTTCCTTGGCACTGTTCACTCGCCCCCAAAGGGCCGTCACAACATCAGCTTGTCAGACATCAGTTCACCTCCAAGTGGTGCAGAACCGGCCAGTTTATCTGCCTGCTCATTTCCGAACACACCAGCATGACAGCATTGCAATGTCTTCTCACCCTGGCAATAACTACTGTAATATATCACCTGTCTGGGGCAGAAATGGTCATAAATCCTGTCTTTTGTACTTCCTCGTGGTGTGCACAACATCACCGGCAACATGGTCAATCAGACAATCCTGTCTAGTCAGAAAAGTGCTCTAGTTTTGTTTGTTCCCTCTATTAGCTGTTTAATCGTATGCCCTATTGTCAGTCGGAATAATTTTCCACCATCTCTCTCAAACCTTTCGTGTCCTCTTCCTGCCCCACTTTCTCTAAGTGTTGACAGTTCTTGAGCTAGCTACTTGAATTTTCATCTGTAGACAATGACTATGTGAATATTTTCTCCAAATATTTGCATTGATTTGTGGCTCTCGAGACCATCTCTTGACTTTCGTTTCTCATACCGGGAGATGGCCAGACTTCTCAGAGTCCTCATACCGGGAGATGGCCAGATTTCTCAGAGTCCTCAAGACCAGATTCTCGACAAGACTGGATTAGATATTCAGTTTCGGGATGTCCCTCAACTGGCCCAATTTGAAATCGAGAACATATTAAAAAGAAACTGTGGCATAATAAAATATTTAAATGGAAAACGTGGGCAGCTGGTCCAGATAAGTCGTGTATTTTACATAGTATTAACATATGGGTTCAAGGAAAACCATCAAGCGAACTTTTATTGTTGAGAAGTCAAAGAAATTTCATCCATGTTTTGGAAAGGATTGTACAGGATAAGACAGAATGTAGGACTATTCTACCAGTCTTATGTGACGTATAACGGCACCACCTGATGATGATGGTCAACATCCTACAGCGAAACAAATATATTATAAGTACCTTTATGTAGATTGTGTGCAGAATTCTTTTAGAAGCAATATATGTTTCTCTCTCTCCAAATATGTATATATATAATGTGTGTGTGTGTGTGTGTGTGCGCGCGCGCGCACACACACACACACACTGTGTTTTTTTTTTTAACTGTAACTCAACGTTAATTTAACCTTCTAATTCTGTCAGTCAATAGTTTATTAAGGGGTCATTGTCGCTAAGTGTTTGAAGAATTAAGCCCTCGCTCTGGAGGCTGTGAGTTTGATTTAGACTCCGTCGTTTGGTTGGCGAGTGCAGATGTTTCTGAAAGTCACGTGGGTTGTCACCGAAGCTACTACTGCGGCGTTAGTGCAAAGTGGCCAGCCTCTAGGCGGAGGGAATTCTAGCTATATGAAATAAAACTCGGTGCAATGAAGTCGATTATCTTATATCTGAACAATTTTTAAAACACCTTTTACTGTGCTATTTTTCTGCTGTTACTACACCTCCTCTTCGACCAATGTTGTCCTCGTGTACTTGTTTCCTTTTGCTACTTTTTCTCCTAATTGTTCTCCTCTCTATCTTCAACTGAGCCGTCAGCTCATCACTCCCTTGAACGTGAGATCAGTAACTGACCAAACAACTGGTCACTGTGTACTCGACCCGTCCCTCCCTCTTGCCCTCTTT
Source organism: Candidula unifasciata (assembly GCA_905116865.2). Classification (NCBI taxonomy): domain Eukaryota; kingdom Metazoa; phylum Mollusca; class Gastropoda; order Stylommatophora; family Geomitridae; genus Candidula; species Candidula unifasciata. Next base: position 63,030 of record CAJHNH020001172.1, read on the forward strand.
TAATCTGACCAGTCTTTGTCTTGGCGCTCTAATTATGGCCCGTGCTGTCCATCTCCGTCTGCCCAGTGCTTCCGTCGGTTAATCTTCATTAGCTTCGTTTTGTCTCCCTGTTTCAGTTAATGCATGACCCCACGACCACCACTTGTTTTCTATAATAAGCAGTGCCCCAGAACGGTTCAAGCAATCCCAGTCCGAGAAGAGCATCTCCCTATCATAAATTGTGCCCCACTAAGCACCGTCTTCCCAAACTAATCCTACTTTATCCATTTGCGCCCCCTAAGTTCAGAATCTGGCTACACAACTAAGTCCCTGATGACGGGCGCCACTGCTTGGTTCAGACCAGACCTACGAGAGGATTACTTGTGCACAAGTTTTAGGGGTCAGTGATATCCAAGGCTGCAGACATCGAGAATCACGCGTATGTGTGTGTGCGGGCAGATAAAGAAAAAAGGGGGAAAGGAATACATTTGAATGCATGACGTGAGCCAAATGATAAATAAAAACAACAGACAGTGACATAAAAGTCTACTTCGCTGACTTAAGCACGATTCTGACCAAACATCAATTGTAAGAGCTGCAACGTTAACGGCCACTTACAGGGGTGCTCAGTGTGTCTGGAACCCCCCAACCCCCCCCCCCCACACCCAATAATCATTATATTTTAGGGAAAATAGGCCTCAGGTTCCACCTCAGGTTCCACCTGGTCGCCTACGCAATGTTCAGACATCAAGCGCTATGGCTAGTCTCTTGCGTGTCTATGGGACAGTTTTGGTTTTGCACCTACATATGGGCACTTTTTGTGGTAGACTTAGGGCTTCTTAGTCGGCCCTGGCTAAAACGAGTACCGGGAAATGTCCAGCGTGATAATTACCACATCAACCATATCGTGTTGCTCAGTATATGACAAAATGAGAAAGCTCCGTGGTCTCGAGGCATGATGTCCGCCTCCAGTGCTATAGGTCCCGGATTGAAGCCCCGGTGAAGGCTAGGATTTTTTCACATGGACTTCTAATAAATGTTCCCGGTAGTAAGACAGGACGCCCTTGTGTATTGTGAAATACTTTTGGTAGTTGTATAAATCTAAAAGAGCAGCCTGACGGCGGTGTCCAGGCACAATTTGGAGTTAAAAATCTACCCAAAGTATTTCAGGATTCTCGCCGGTGCAACAGAGTTCGTGCACTGCGCTGAGATTCTTCCCCCAGGCTTGAGTTAGAAGAAGAACGGAGCACTTATGGCTTTCACCCCTGTGCTATGATGTTGATCCGTTGAATAAACAAACAAACAAAATGACAAAATGGGTCTAGCACCGCATGCTGGATCCCCTAATGGGAAGAAAGGGGTCCTTTGCTGACTTTTTTTTTTTACAGTATTTTGATTTCGAAAATTGTCTGCTAACTTCTTTAGTAGCAAAGAACTCTATGTACGCTTCTTGTTAATTTATAAGATTATGATGTTCTTGCTGTCTCCTATCACAGAGATAAAGTAAATTACCCCTTTTATCTTAATTATTATTTTAATTATTTATGCCCTGTAGTGTGTCTACTAAGATCCTTCGGATCAAAGTATTTATTGCTTCTAAGCCAAACCCCGTGGGATGGCGGGTGCTTGAGACTTTTCAGAGTTAAAACAGAAGTACGTGTTTCAGTTTGTATGGCTTGTGTGTGATCCGCATGTTCTACAGCGAGTCAGTGAGTGAAGTTCAACCCCTCAACACCCAGTGACACAAAGGGCCACCATTGGGATGACAATCCCTCTTGGCAAAAGTCACAGAAACACCGTTTAACCCTTAAATACAAGGGCCCCTGACGACAGCCAGGGTGGGGCTGTGAAATAAAACAAATTGCTTCCCATGTTGGGACGAAGTTAAACTGGCGCGGTGTTGGGACCAGAAATATAATACATTTCAAGAAATTATAAAATCTTTGCGTATGTCGCCAACACAACACCATGCAGTCAGCATGTTTTACTGAACAGAAGCTGATTTCTGCTCGTAAATAGAGCAGAAATGACCAATTACTACATAGAATACAAGAACAACAATGGCCAAACCTCCAAGTAGGTCAACCGTTGTACTTATCTGTCATACTCTTGTTTGGCAATGAAGGCAAACGACTGTTTCAGCGTGGACAAGCCTGTATTCTAGTCAGATTGATGACATAGTTTACCGAGAAATGGTTGCACTCTATTAAAGATAGATGACTGTTTAGAAAAGTTTTTTCCCTCCATTTTCGTTGCTACTTCATAACTTCGGCGCTGTGGCTAAGTCGATGCGAACGCTTCGTAATGACGGGGTACCGGGTTCGATCCCAGCTGCGGGCCATACGCCTTGCGTTGGTTTCGACAGTGGTATCGGGGAGCCGACCGTCCCGAAAGCAATGGCAAACTACTGGACGTAAATTGCCTAGTGAAACCACACAACAGCCAGGGGCTGATGGGGTTGGTTCTGCAACGTCCTGTAAAGGATACGCAATAAACTTTTTCATAACTTCAATGAATATGTGTTTGGCGATGGTCTTTGGCGATCCCTGTGAAAGGGTCGTTCCACCCAGAAAAGGGTCGCGACCTATAGATTGAGAACAGCTGGTGTTGACAGCCATGTGCTATTCCTATATTGTATATAAAACCGCTGTACAGATTAGTCGAATATGGGTGCTTTGTGGTGATAACACCTGATCGACCGACTGACTTTCAACCCCACCAGGACAGCACAACAAGCGTGAAACAAAATGTTACCATTCGCATGAGAATCGCGCGCCAAGGTCCCAGAAACACCGTTCAACCCTAAGGTTATATTTGAAGCCCTTCCTCTATCCCTCCTTCCACAGACCTTTACAGTGGTCACAACATCTTCTTCTTCTTCTTCTTCTTCGCGTTCACCAGCTGTACACTCTGGTGGAAAGTTCTGGTTGTTCGTCCACTTTTGAACTGCAGTCCTGCTCCAGAACCTGAGTGTTGCGTGTGCATCAGTTTTACAGATCTGATTCACTTGAATGCAGACTGTTGGTTCCTTGCCTCTCAGGCAGATGCACTCCGACTTCAAAGGAAGCTCCGCAATTAGTCGACTCTTACGACATGCTTTTGGGTAGGCAGAGGGTCTATTCTTGTTTTCCCCACGATGGGGCCCCGGAACTCACACGAGGAACAACATGTTCTATTTTCCCTCTTCTCATAACATGGCCAAAAAATAATGACTGTCTCCTTCTGATGTCTGTGATAAGTTGTTTTCGGCCTCCCGCCTCTTTCAAAGTCTCAGTCTATACAGGAATTATTACCAGTTTTTGTCTTTACAAATCTGCTGTCGAGTTGGGTTGATTCAAGAGCCGACATCACAGCACTCGGAGCATTTCCATAAGCGATCCGTCCCCATCTTCAGCAGCCAGTGAGCAGTCCCGATTATGATTAAACGTCCGTCTTGCCTTTCTTCTGAGCTTAGAGGATCTGCCAGAACCTCTCGTCACTTCCCGCTGCATCAATCTCCCCAGACTGTGGTGATCCATCTGCTCCTCCGAACTGTACAAGCTCTCCAACAAAGCACTAACCACGTGTGCCTACTCATCAGTATTCCACCAAGTTGGGCCGAGTCGGCCAGTCTGCCCGCCTGTTCATTTCCCAACACACCGGCGTATCCCAGTGAAAAAATCCACACAATACTCCTCACCCGTGTCCTCTGCAGTGAAGCATGCCACTCTGCATGAAGCTTGCCTGTCATGAACTTCTTCAGCATGCTTTCATGATGTGTGTGTGTGTGTGTGTGTGTGTGTGTGTGTGTGTGTGTGTGTGTGTGTGTGTGTGTGTGTGTGTCGTGTTCTCTAGCAGGCGGAAAGCTGCAGTGACCGCCTACAACTCCATTATTAAGCTGGATGTTGTGGTATCATACGCTAGGCTCTCCTGCACCAAACGTCGACCATTAACTTTTGCTAAGAAACCCCAAGCACTTTTTTTTTTTTTTGCCTCTTGACACTGAACCGTCGATGTAAATTATCAAATCCTCTGAGCTTAAAATCTGCTGTGCAGAGAACAAAGGCAAAAAATAAACAATAGCAGAATCTGAAAAATGTGCGCACACAAAAAGCATTTGTCGAATCACGTCTTCTGGAATTTAGCAAGTAATACTGTAGACAATATCTTGCAGTTCTTGGGGAGTAAATAAGGAAATCAAATAATATCAAATACAATACACACCATGTTAGTTAGTTAGTTAGTTAGTTAGATAGATAGTTAGTTAGTTAGTTAGTTAGTTAGTTAGTTAGTTAGTTAGTAGTTAGTTAGTTAGTTAGTTAGTTAGTTAGTTAGTTAGTAGTTAGTTAGTAGTTAGTTAGTTAGTTAGTTAGTTAGTTAGTTAGTTAGTTAGTTAGTTAGTTAGTTAGTTAGTTAGTTAGTTAGTTAGTTAGTTAGTTAGTTAGTTAGTTAGTTAGTTAGATAGTTAGTTAGTTAGTTAGTTAGTTAGTTGGTTAGTTAGTTAGTTAGTTAGTTAGTTAGTTAGTTAGTAGTTAGTTAGTTAGTTAGATAGTTAGTTAGTTAGTTAGTTAGTTAGTTAGTTAGTTTAGTTAGTTAGTTAGTAGTTAGTTAGTTAGTTAGTTAGATAGTTAGTTAGTTAGTTAGTTAGTTAGTTAGTTAGTTAGTTAGTTAGTTAGTTAGTTAGTTAGTTAGTTAGTTAGTTGGTGGTTGGTTGGTTGGTTGTGGTTGGTTAAGTTGGTTGGTTGGTTGGTTGGTTGGTTGGTTGGGTTGGTTGGTTGGTTGGCTAGTTAGCTGGTTGGTTGGTTGGTTGGTTGGTTAGTTAGTTAGTTAGTGAGTGAGTTAGTTAGTTAGTTAGTTAGTTAGTTAGTTAGTTAGTTAGTTAGTTAGTTAGTTAGTTAGTTAGTTAGTTAGTTAGTTAGTTAGTTAGTTAGTTAGTTAGTTAGTTAGTTAGTTAGTTAGTTAGTTAGTTAGTTAGTTAGTTAGTTGGGATATTATCATAGCACTCCAGACGTGCCCATAAGTGCTCAGATCTTTTCCTCAGTATGAATCCCAGCGTCCTGAGACAAATAGTGCCAGTTCTTTGTTAATTACTAAGTCTTTTCGTATGCCCGGTGTGTCTCTCTCCTTTGCTATGCCGTTATAAACTCCCGAGTTTTTTATTATGGTGAGTGATGTGGAATTGCTGTCTCGAAAGTCCACCCTTCCCACTTCTCTGAGGGCATTATTAATATCAGCATAATCCATGGGTTGACCTTCAGCAGTGATAGCGGATCCAGTCATCTTATCAGCCCTTTCGTTTCCATCACGCTCGAGTGCCCCGAAACGAAAATAAAGAGGACGTTACGCACTGTGGATTTCTGTAATGGCTCAATTCACTTCCTCCTCACAGAACCTGCTTGGATCTTTCAGATCATGTTCATAGAATCGTTAAGTACACATGCACCCACACGAATGCTTGCATTACAACCATCATCTCCACCGTCACGCTGCTTGTTGTTATGGAGAAGGCACCTCTGGCTTCTTAGATTGTTCTGCTCGCTGAGCGTGCTGTGAACGCCCATGCACTTCTTCTTCTTCGTCAGAGTTATCGCTGATGAGAGCGTTGGCCTCTGCATTAACCACGACATCAATTGCTCCCTGCATCTTTGTCGAGCGTGACAATACAAGAAAAGTTGCAATTAAACACATGAGGCACGGGTATTCACTCTTCACCAGGATTAATATTGGGTGGGCTTCATACTTGCTTGATGACATCTTTTGCCCGACAAAGCTATGACTTACCCCTTTTCAGTCTGTCGTTTTTTAGTGTAGAGCGCTTGATTCAATGAGTGGTTTTTTTTTTTTTTTAATCAGCGCTTATTTTAAGGTATTCACGAGCCCTCCAGGACTTGATCCTTTGATTCATGGTCGGAAAGTCAAGCATATATCTCATTGCTAGACAGTAGGTATCTCTCGTACATCCCAAAATAATGAGAATGGCTTCATTGTGCACTTTTTCAAGTCTTTCAATCTGTGTAGAGCTGACAGCAAGGATGGCCATAACATACTGTTATTTTAATAACTTTTCCGCCCTTTTCAGGATGAAATTTTTCGTTATTTAAAGCCCTACTCGGGCTCTCGCCAGGGCCGCTATATAGCCTGGTCATAAATATGGCCTAAAGGCTGAACGCGGTTTCTGGGACCTCTCCACGGTGTCCTCACCCAAATGGTGGCACATTGTGTCATCGAGTGTTTATCGCTTGTGTGATGTCCTGGTGGGGTAGAAAGTCAGTCAATCAGTCATAACATACTCAATCGACGAATCAGTTGCGGTTCTGAGGACCAACTACCATATTTGAGCAATATCTTTTTCTGGAACAGGGCGGCAGCAGTCCAGCAGATCAGAACGGGATCTAATGAACACACCATTGAACGTAGAGAATTGTTAAAGGGAAAGCATCCATTATTTGTTTCCACGAGTGGTAATAAACCTTTCTTATGGTTAACAGAAAAGATACATCGTTGTTTCAAGCGTACTTCATTATGATTGTTTTTAACAAACACTTTTTTCAGAGAAACAATGCTATATACACTCTATTTAGCTACTACAATTGGTACCGGTACTCACCACACAGTTTATAAAAAGAGATACTGCTACTTATCACAAACGGGGTCAGCAGTAGCAAAATGAAACCTCAGAGACCTTTACAGCACCACAAGGAAATTAGTGGGTAGATAACAGTCCATCAAATCGTCAAGGAAAGGTTCTCACAACATTCAAGATCAATAAACACTTGAGATGAATATTTTAAGGTTCTTCTAAACAGACCTGCCAGTGGGATCCCAAAATATCAAGCCTTTATGCATGGAACTGGATGTAAACTGTGAGATACCATCTAAAGAGGCAATTAGGAAAGCTATCTTCTGAATGAAATAAAAAATGGCTGCAGGTCCAGAAGGTATCCCAACAGAAAGTATTAAATAATGCGGATACAGAAAATACATTGCACAATTTATTGCCAGGCATATTTCGCAATTGAAATGCGAATAGTTTCTTCCGATACACTGTGTCTGTTTCATGGCCGCCGGAAGTAGTCACGTGACTTACCAGGGTAACTTCAAATCACAGCCATCTTTAGATATAAAGATACAGCTGGACGTGCTTCAAATCACGACCTTCTCTAATTAGAGACGGCATTGCTTCAAATTTACCATAAATTCTGCTGCTAACAAAGGAGGGGGTTGTTGATGTTTATTGTTAAAGCTTCAGCGATTCTCAAAAGTCCCCTGTTCGGAGTGGGGTAAACCACGCGGAAAGCACTGTCTGTGTCAATTATTTGTGCCAAATTAAGTAGATTACATCTTATGGAAGAAGCGGGTTCATTCCTCTTGACTGGTCTCGACACCCTAGAATTTTTTTTTTTTTTTTTTTTTTTTTTTTTTTTTTTTTTTTTTTTTTTTTGCTTCTTCATAAGGACACCATTTATTTAGTTAAATTGTTCATTATCAATTGAAAATGTCAAAAGTGTTTTCCTTTTCCAAATTTTCCTTTTCATAGAAACAGAATAAATGCTGCTGGTAAAATTTTTAATGAAGAACATTGTCAATTTGCCACTATCTCAGTGGTTGGTATCAGCTCTTTGTCGGGTTAGTACACCCGCTACTCCTGGCGCTGAACCGCTGTTCTAGAGTGGTTTTTCATCAGGTAGTCCGTGAATTCCTGGTATGGAGGCTTGGTGAACACAGTCTCTTTCCAAAGGTCAGGAGTCAGGTATGAATAAGTCTTTGCTATGGCAGCATAGGTAGCCTTTGCAAAGTTTCCAAGAGTGGAGGTAGCGCCTCTGGCAGAGGTGTAGCAATCCTCAATTCCAGCCATGGTCAGCAGCTTCTTGGGAACCGGGGCACTGACAATGCCAGTTCCCCTGGGAGCAGGAATCAGACGAACCAAAACACTGCCACATTTCCTGTCACCTTACAGGGCACTGTATGGGGTTTGCCAATTTTGTTGCCCCAGTAGCCTCTCCTCACTGGAATGACAGAAAGCTTGGCCAAGATGATAGCTCCACGAATGGCAGTTGCCACTTCCTTGGAGCATTTTACACCCAAGCCCACGTGGCCATTGTAGTCACCAACTGCGACAAAAGCCTTAAATCTGGTTCTCTGACCAGCACGAGTCTGCTTCTGTACAGGCATGATCTTGAGAACTTCATCTTCAGTTGTGTATGTAACCATTCTATTTCCAAGCTCTCTCTCGGTTCGACCGATGTAAGTCAACTGGCACTAACATATAAATTGGTAAACACAATTAGATTTGGTGTACGGAGAAACGAGCTGTTTAATAGGTAGGGTTGGGATAGGAGTGGTCTTGTACCTCACTACTGGAACAGCCGCACAGAATGTTTGGCCAACTGCTGTTTTCAGTCGGTCCTGCAGACGCTGCGTGACGTCATCACCTCGATAAGTAAGTTGGATATACACTCTTAGTTTAGATACTCAGTATCATACTGTAATTTCGTAGGGTTGGGTGGTGTGCAATGTCGTTTAATGAAACCTATGTGATACCCATTCAGTAGTAAAGTTGAATTGAGAGTTTTAACTTCTGCAGCCAATGTGTCTTCGGTGCAAATCTTTCTGGCCCGGTTGAACAAGCTTCTCACTACGCCACGTTTGTACTGAATAGGTCCAAACTGTAAAAGTTTAGATACTGGCCGGTCCATGTTTCTTTTCGGTACACTGATCTTTGGATACTGCCATCCTCTCTACGTGCATTAAGTACATCAAGGAATGGTAAAGTACCGTCTTGTTCGTGTTGTAACGATAATGTGATGTTTCTGTGTGACTGGTTCATCGTGGTATGGAACGCAGTGGCTTGCTGTTTGTCAGCAGTTATTATTAGAATGTCATCTACATACCGACAGTACAAAAACAAATCTCTGATGTGGGCAGATCTGCTATTTCCGAGATGTGCCGTGAAGATGTCGGCCAAGATGGGACCTAGTGGGCTACCCATGGCTACTCCGTTAATTTGGCTGTAGCTCGTTTCAAGGACATTAAATTTAACATTTGCGGTGCAGAGGCGCAGCAGTCTGACCAGTGTGGACGTAGGAATGTCAAGTTTAAGTTATTAAGTTAGTCTAAACATATCGACGGAACTTCTATACAAATTACAGTCTGTTAAGTCTGTGAGACCGAAGAAATATTAGAAGATCAGAGAAAAAGATATCTTGTGCAACTGCCCAGCGCCCTGGTATTAAGTATTAAGTAGGGTTAATGTGGAAAGGCTAAAAATGGCATTAATAAACAGCCAGATCCTGCACTGACCAGGTAACCACACTATGCATATTAACATAGCAAAGCAACGAAATGAATCAATCAATTTGACAGCATAGGTTTATAGGTTTAACAACAGATCAATACCATGACACAAAGGTAGTCACCCATAAGTGCTCCGTTCTTCTTCTAACTCAAGTCTTAATTCGAAGAATCTCACCGCAGTGCACGAACTCCGTAGCACCGGCGGAGATCCTGAAATAGTTTGGGTATATTTTTAACTCCAAATTTGGTCTGGTCAGCGCCGTTAGGCTACTCTTTTTCGTTTTCCAACTGCCAAGAAATTTTTTACGTGCGCAGCAATACACAAGATTGGACAAAGGTAAAGGTAAAGTCTGGAGATGTGAACCAACATAATTGTACACAGTTATAAACCATAAGTGCTCTGCCACCAGTACGGACAGCTGATAAGCACGTAACTCTGTAGCTACAGCGACGTTCCTTGATTTACCCCAGAGAGTCAACCCTGGTACCCATTTCCTAGAGGCTGGGTGAACCCCGCTGCAGCCCACAGTCGGTGTTCGAAACCGGGCGGTATTTGAAACCGGACATATAACCAGATTGTGACCAGTACCATCAGTATTGGAACTCTGCGCTGGCTGCTGAAAATGAGGATGAAGTATGCATAGGAATGCCCTGAGGGCTGTGATGTCAGTTCTAAACTCAACTCCCCTCTGTCATCTCCAAAGTGGAAATGAAATACACTGAATCATCTGTCTATCCCCGTCTGTCGTACAATCAAATCTGTGTGCCTCGGGAGCTTGTGAAACGTGTACCTTTACCGACAGAGGGTAGTTCACAAGGCAAGCCAAGAAATCAGAAGATATCAATAAAGGGAGATCACTTTAAAATATCGTTTTTGGTTCCACATCCGGTAATATTTCTCAAAAACCGAAGTGATCGTCGAATAAATTTATATCCTAAATAAAATGACTTGAACTTAAGTGCGAATTTTATTTTCTAGTTACTAGTAGGTTGTTAGTATTAACGTCTATTTAATTTTGCACACGATGATAATTATTTAACAGTAATAAAATTATTTAACAATAATAATATATGGTGGCTGGCATTTGTCTCAGTTAACTGTTTTTTGTTGACTGATTGATTTGGTTTGGTGTGTCATTTATCATATACTGCCTCCCATTGTCGGACGCAATTTGTTTTTGTTCTAAAGCTGCACCCTGGCTGTTGCCGGGAGCCCTAGCATCATCTAATCTGTGGGTTGAACGGTGTTTCTGAGACCTGTCCCCGTGTGATCCTCATCCGGTGACACTTTGTGTCAAAGGGTGTTGTTTGTTGTTCGCTCGGTGTGATGTCCTAGTGGAATCAAACGTCAGTCAGTCACTGTGTAATTTTTAAGCCAACATTAATATTACATTCTACTCTGCAGCTTTGGAGATTTCAATATTAAACTGGAAATCAACAATTGATTCTCAACAATTGTGAATTCTTGCCTAGTCTGAATGCTGAATATCTATACATACTGGTGGCTGTATTTAGAGGGCGCCCTTCAGCTGGCTTAAGAATCAGATGTACTCACATGTCTTGATTGTAACTGATTCACAGATAATGTTAAGAAAGGTGGAGACAGGCATGCTCTATGCAGAGTGGCAAGCATTGCTTCAGAGATCCCGGGTAGTTAGCGTCGTTTGTATACTATCTCCAGGTTATGCTGGTGTGTTTGGAAATGAGCAGGCAGATAGACTGGCTGGTTCTGCAATGCTTAATGGTGAACTGATGTATGGGCTCTCCTTTAAATATTGGTCGCTAGCTGGAAGGCGACGGCCGCTTAGTCGGAGTTCACTCCCTTGGCTGCAGTGCAAATACGGAGCGGACAAGTCACGAATCAAAAAACAAAGTGATGTCGACATGCCTGCTAGAGCTAGACCATGTGCTGCGACTGACAGTAGCGACCACGGTCTTGCAACGCAAGACTCTCGTAGACCACGCGCTGCGACTCACATTAGCGATCACGTTCTTCCGACGCACGACTTAGTGACCGTAGATTTGAGACCTGCGGATCTGTATGTCGTAATGAGCGATAAGCTTCCGTTGTTTCCGTGATGTGTCACCCTAACCCTACCCCAAACCATACCCAAAACCCTAACCATAACCCTACCCCAAACACTAACCCTAACCCTACCCCAAACACTAACCCTAACCCTATTTCTAAACCTAACCCTAACCCTACCCCAAATCCTAACCCTAGGATGACAGGTAACTATATCATTTGTTTTGTTCCCTCTTTACCACTCCTTTTTTGCACTGCAGCCAAGGGAGTGAACTCCGACTAAGCGACCGTCGCCTTCCAGCTAGCGACCGTTATTTAAAGGAGAGCCGATGTATGACAAGCTAGATGTTGTGAGGGCCTTTAGAGAGCGAGTGAACAGTGCTAAGGCACAAATAGATCATTATGGTCTGAGAAGAATGTTGCTGCGGGGAGTTATCAAGAGATCTTTTTTTTGTGACTATGAATTCAGTCATTACATAACTTAAAGTTGCTTAGCAAAAGCAGTCTTTTTTTTTTTTACTGATTATTTTTAACAGATTCAGTAACTGTAGCATAAATGCAGCTAGTGCAATACATATCTAAAAATAGTTCTGAATTGTACTCAAAATATCAGCCCTCCTCCTCTTTCCATGACACACACGTCATCTTACTAATAATCTAAATGATGTGCTTGTTACTGGTTTTTGTAGCTGCCTTATTGTATGGGGAGTCGCCGTGGCAGAGCGGCTAGATGCTCCCAGTGAATCAGAAGGTTGTGGGAGCCGGACTTTTTTCCAAAATGACCTTGGCTCTCAGGTTGACTCAGCCTAGAGTGGCTACCTGGTGCAGTCCCGGGAAGTAAAGGCGACCGGCGTGATGCTGACCAAATCACCCATCTTGAGCTGATTGGTCTATAAAATATAGGTCTAGCCCTATATGCCCTATACGCCTTAAGGCGTGGAAAGGAGTCCTCTAATTTTTTTTTATAACTTTTACTAAATGAATGATTTGAATCATTCACAAGAAGTCCAAGGATTTATAGATTCTCTTGTCAGTAACATTGTTTTAATGCTGCAGTATATTAAACCCAATATTATTACAGACATATATAAAGTACTGTCCACACATGGCTGGTCTTGACATTAGTGCTGTTATTTCTAGTGTCAACATGTTTTCTTGTTGCTAACATGTCCTCATTGTTGTCATTATTTGCAGATATATCTATATGTGTACAGTCTTCCATACAAAACTAAGTTCTGTTGAAAGATAGCAAGAGCAGGTGGATGAAAGTATTTGCTTGCTGTGGCTTAAGCTCCCCAGTGTCAACAAAGATGTAAGTTGATAGAGAACATCTCAAGTCCCTCATACTTGTTGTGCAGCTGTATGTTTTACTTGTCTATATTGTCAAATGTACCTAGTGTTATCATATGTTATATTAACATATAAATTCTCGACTTTGATAAATACATGTAAACATTTAATTTGACAGCTGCAGTAGATGGGCTGTCTGTTTCTACTTTCATAGTCTTGCTGTATTTAAAAACCATTTCTCATTTTCTGTCATCCAGACTTTATCATATGTGTGTATCCTGGTGGTTGTGTGTGTGGAGTGGATGAGTACATGTGCTGGGTGGCAGTGTGTAGTGAGCGCACGCATTTGTGTGCATTTCACCTATTAGTTTTTGCAGGTTGTCTGTGAATTTAATTTGAAATAAGTGGTCCTGCAGTAATTGTACAGCTGTATAATTTTGCTTATCTAGAATTACTACTTTGCCGGCATAATGCTGACCACTTTACCCACTTAGTGCTGATCGGTCTGTAAAAGTATGGGTGCTCTTCCTCTATGCCCACTACGCCTAAAGGTGTGAAAAGGAATCTTGACTTTACGTTCTTTTTTACTACTCTGCATTAGTTCAGCCTAATACTTTCATATACACATGTAATTATTAACAAATGAACACTGCTACCACTAATTGATTTCAAACAGAAAACAAGTCAGATCATTATCTTTATAAATTACTATTTAATTGAATGCGCATTCATTATTTACTATTTTAAGTTTATTTGATAGGTCATTAGTTGATGTTAATGAGAAACACAGTGTTTTCACATTAGTTGATTTTATCATGATACACAATGTTTTCACATAGTTGATGTTGATATGCTACACAATGTTTTCAAATAGTTGATGTTGATATGCTACACAATGTTTTCACATAGTTGATGTTGATATGCTACACAATGTTTTCACATAGTTGATGTTAAAGCAGGCTGTAGGCTATAGTAGTGGTGGTTCTTCCATGAACAAAAGCTTCTTTTTGTATTCCATAGTTTATTTCTAATCGTCCCAATCAAAGGAAAGCAGCCATGAATGAAGTGACTGTTATACCCATCACAGTTGAAAATGAGAAACTGGATTGTCCCAGGTTTAGGTGGGTTGACATCACCCAGGAGTTCTTCTCTGCCAGTTCACAGCTTCAGCTGGGAGAGCTTGTACATGATAACATGTAAGTAGTGTGGCGAAATCTACATTGTCTGCTGTATCTGTCTCCTCATTTTATGTTTAGTCTTTCCTGATGTGAATTCTGGGGTCCTATATAAAGGAAAAAGGATTTGGGGGTAAATCTATTGCCTCCATAACAAGCATGTTAGAAAACATGACTTATTTATAAAGGGGTTTAATGAAATTGAGTGTTTTGGGCTGAAAGGCACACTTTTTAAAAAGGGAAAGCCAGAAAAAAAAATTGTTTGTTTTGTCTGATTTCCAACTTTTCTCTTCACTGTTATTCCACTCTTTCTCATGCTGTTTTGAAACAAGTTCTTTCATGATTATTTAGGTAGATGTTGGACAGTTTTCCAGGAGTTATCTAGAGGGTTCAGTTATTATTGAGAAATTCACATTACTGAAAATCTGCCTTCAACCTAAAAAAGCAGATGGTATATTTAGTTTTTGGTTGTTTACAGGTAGGCTGTGATTTGTGCCTTTCAGTCCAGCAGATGCAGTTTCAGCAAATCCCTAATTGATCACCATTTACAACATGATCATTCCTGATAGTTGGTATAATAACATTTCAGATTAATCAATCTTGCTGTAGCAAAAAGAGTACAGATAAGCAGCACCAGATTTCAAAGAAAAGATATATATATAAACAAACCTGGCAATCATGTGACAGGATAACTTATAATCAGAGAGATCATATTTTAATAAATAATAGAAATGCATCAAACATACAAGTTAGAAGCTACAGAGGAGCGGAGCGTCATAGCAACCACTACCTGGTTGGTGCAAATTTAAAAATCAAGTTAAACAGATCCTTCTACACCAAGTTGCAAAGATAACATCCAGAGTTCAATAGAGAAAGATTACAAGAAACATCCGTAACAGAGAAATTTGCAGATGATTTAAAACATAAAATTGAAATTTTACAAATTCCATCAGAGGAAGACAGTGACCAAACCTGGATGGATATTGAGAATATAATTTAAACCACTGCAGAAGAATATTTTGGTGTGTCCATCATAGACAGAAAGAACAAATGGTTCGATACAATATGTGAAGAAGCAGTTAGTGAGAAAAAACATTCCAGGCAGATTTGGCTAAATGATACTAGTAACACACGAAATGAAGAAAAATATAAAAAAGAATGTAAAAAGCTACAAAAGTAGTTAGGCACCAAAAGCGAGAATACATGCACAACATTGTCATGGTGTTGGAAGCTAACCATCAAAACAATGAATCCAGACAGTTTTTAAAGAACTGAAGACTGTAAATCGAGGACATCAACAAAGCATTTATACTTTTAAAGATCATAATGGGAATATGATAAATAATAATTAGGAAATATGTAACAGTTGGAAGGAATACTTTGCTGAATTGTTAAATTGTGAAACCCCACTAAATAATAGCAGGTACAGTAACAGTGAGGGGCAGTCAATAGCCAGTTCCTAAATAATAGCAGGTATATTAACAATCAGGGACAGTCAGCAGACAATTCCCAAATGATAGCAGGTAAAATAACACCCAGGGACAGTCAGCAGTCAATTCCCAAATGATAGCAGGTAAAATAACAACCAGGGACAGTCAGCAGACAATTCCCAAATGATAGCAGGTAAAATAACAACCAGGGACAGTCAGCAGACAATTCCCAAATGATAGCAGGTAAAATAACAACCAGGGACAGTCAGCAGACAATTCCCAAATGATAGCAGGTAAAATAACAACCAGGGACAGTCAGCAGTCAATTCCCAAATGATAGCAGGTAAAATAACAACCAGGGAGAGTCAGCAGTCAATTCCCGGGTGCCTTTGTGGTTTATCCTTGGTTTAGTCCTTTGTGGTGTGTGTATGCACACCTGTTTTACGTTTTTGCTATCCATCAGTTGCTGTCCTTGTTAGTTGCTTCCTTTGCTTCTTTGTTGTGTGTTTTTCGGTTCTTTGCGGGTTTGTCTTGTTTGGTGTGGTTTTGGCAGGATCTGTTCTGGTTCGCTGTGTTTCTTGTCCCTGTGGGTTTTTGCTTGATTGTTGCTGGTGCTTGTTCTTGCCGTGCTGGTCGCTGCGCTAGTGCCCTTACCGCTTAGGTAAACCCCGGGAAAAAGCTAAACAAGCCAGTCAGCCTTGTCTCTATGCACAATGTTCCCTTTCAGGACAACCAGGTCGTCACAATCTGTTGTTTTTTTTTTTTTTTGAAAGAAGTAGCGGAGGTAACACAGATTTGCATAAAGGAGGGAATGCTTGAATGTTCCAGGAGATTGGTATAGTAAGATCGGTAGAATGAGAGGGACGGATAGCTTGCAAGGTTGAGAGGTGAGTGTCCCTGCTGGTCCTCGCCATCGTCTCTGGTTGCTAGCCTGAGGCTGGTCTTGGCGGAACTCCTGAGTGTTCTGAAAAAAGTCTCATTTAAAAAGAAGTAATATTTAGTGCATTTGGGGTGGTGGAGCAGGGGAGACAATTTAATAAATCAACCTCCTTATATATGTCCTGTCAACTCCACACACCATGTCCTAAATTTACCATGTCCTGTCTCCTCAACCACACCATATTAGAAAATGTGTGTTTAGAAACAGAACAGCAAAAGCTTCTCTTCTCAGCAGAGATTATGTTTCTGAGGGGTTGGCAAAAACAGAATTATATTGTAATTATATTGTTGTGGTAAAAGAATTAGAAAGTGGGTACGTTCATAAAGATAAGCAAGATGTTTACTGATGAAACTAAATTATAAAAGAAAAAAAGACATCCAAGACATGGATGGAAGAGCATGATCTGAAATGGCTAAACACCAAAGCAAACATTTATTTTAGCAAATATTTGATCTGGTTTGGTTGGAGGGGAGGTGTTTCTTAACTTAGATTTTTCTCTTGAAAGGTTTGGACTGTTTGAAGCAATGTCAGCCATCGAAATGATGGATCCAAAAATGGATGCTGGAATGTTGTGCAACCAGATCAAGAGAAAAGTTCGTACATTGGAGCAGTCCATTGAGGTAATTACATGTTTGCTGCTGATTTAGATTTTGAAAACCCACTTCAAGTCCAGTATGGTGGATAGGCAGGCAGTGTGTTAAAGCCTTGAATCAGGTCTGTGTTCTTGTCTTGATTATGCCATGAGGCAAGTCATTTCTTTGTCTTTTGCTTGTTATTTTCCTGTCAAGTTTTCCAATTTGTCATTTGGTGTTTAAGTTTTTTATCCTCCCAGCTTGCCCAAAAATGTCTTCTGTAATCAACATCTTTGTCATTAATTTTTACTTCTGCTGTTAAGCCTTGTTGGTAGGATCAGTTTGTGATCCATTGCTTGATGAGCAGCAGTGGCTATTATCATTCCCTATTGATGTAGAAGCTCTTTAATGTGATCAGTCCATATTCTCCTAGGGTGCGCTCTTGATTTTTACTTCAGCTCGGTTCATATGTGGTGTCTGCATTGGTAGTTGTTCTAGCATCTCATTTCACAGATGTTAATTTTATATAGGTTGGCTTTTGATAATATCCAAGTCTGGCACTGGTAGCACAATGTTGGTATACATTTGCTGTTTATAATCTGTTTCTTAACCTGCATACTTATGTTTGGATGTCTTAATAATGGGTCAGATGTTATATAGGTGCACTGGCTAATGGCATCTTGTTGCTATTTCCTGTATTCTTCTGTCCTTTGAGAATACACAATTCATAGATATTTAAATTCTTTAAACTGCTACAGACAAGAACCATTCAACCTGATATGTAGCAGACTAGAACCATTCAACCCGATATGTAGCAGACTAGAACCATTCAACCCGATATGTAGCAGCCTAGAACCATTCAACCCGATATGTAGCAGACTAGAACCATTCAACCTGATATGTAGCAGACTAGAACCATTCAACCCGATATGTAGCAGACTAGAACCATTCAACCCGATATGTAGCAGACTAGAACCATTCAACCCGATATGTAGCAGACTAGAACCATTCAACCTGATATGTAGCAGACTAGAAATTCTACTGACCTTCATTACTTCAGTTTTAGTAGTATTTATTTTCATGTTATATCTTTGCATGTTAAACTTCACCTGTTCAAATGTTCTTGCAGTCTACTCCACAGACTGTTCCTGTAATCACCTGACAGTTTTCATAAGGCTTTTGAAGGTTGCCTCATCTTTTACTGTTTTGCTGGTATCAGAATGCACATCTTGTTTTTATTGCCATTAACCTGTGTAACAGTTAAAGTTTGCTGTCTTTTTATTCACATTTTAGGTTAAGTGATTTAATATTCACTGAGTGTTAAGCACATATAATACTTTTGCGACAAGTCAGAAAGATCTTCAGTCAATAATAGATACAGTTGTAGTGGAAAGTGATAAAATAGTCCTCACTTTAAATAATGGAAAAACAGAAATTTCCAAGAAAAAAAAAGTTTCTAAATTTAAAGGCGTTTTTTTTTTTAGAACAAATACAGGAATTTCAGAATGTTGGCACATGGTTAAAATCCAAAGAAAAATGTTTACAGAGATAAAGAACAGAATAGGACAGGCCAAAACTGCCTTTTATAAAATGAAGAACATTTTGTTCAATAAATCCATGTCATTGGAGGTAAGGAAAAGGATTCTTGCATGCTATATAGAGCCAGTTTTAAAATACGCCTGTGAATCCTGGACAGTTAATAAACAAGTTGAACAATATCTTGAGGCCTTGGAGATGTTGTTTTACAGAAGAATCTTAGAATTCCTTGGACAGCTCAGAAGAGCAACCCAGATGTTTTGAAAGAGGTGAGTGCTGGAAGACAACTTATCACAAACATCAGAAAGAGAAAGTCGTCATTTTTTTGGGTCATTATATGAGAGGAGGGAAAATGGAACATGTTGTAACCCCTGCAAAGATCTGTTGAAGAAGAGACAGGAAGACAGAGCAGAAAGATTCGTGACAGCCAATTGTCATGGCACGGAAGGGTCAACACACAAACTCATACTCATAGTTGTAGAATGTAGATTGTGCAAAGACATGATCGCTCATACCAGACTGCAAGGCAATTGATGATGATAAATCACATGTCTTGTGAAAAGAGCTCATAAATTATTGCCTGAAACAGATATTTTGTATAAATTTACAGGATGGCATCATAAAGGTGGCAGACTTGGACCATGCAGAGCATATCGGCATAATGGATGCTTCTTTGGCTTGTTTGGTACTGTTATTGTGTAGTTAGATGTTTGTACTTGTCTCTGTCTTCATACTGGTGCCCACACATACAAACACGCACACGCACGCACACACACACACATATGCACGTACACACATGCGCGCGCAAGCGAGAGGAGAGGAAGGAGTAAAAGAACAAGATAGAGCTGCTAGCATATCTTACTGTGTTATTTATTTAACATATAACTTGTTTTGATGTGTGTAGATAGGCGGAGCTGTTTTTTGTTGTTGTTGTCAGTAAATGGGAAACAACAGGCTAAAACATGATAGTTCAGGCACACAGTTGTCCTATGTTCTGGTGGAGATTCAGTTTATCTGTTACCTGAGCTCTATTTGCCACATTCATGTACGTTTTCCCTCCTTTATATTGAATTGAGACCATGGTGGCACATCTCACACTCTAGTACTTTAGAGAGAGCCTCACATGCCTTAAATATTTTAATTGTGTGTATTTATAAAATTTCAGTTGTTTTCTTTCCTTGTTTAGAAGTTTTGTTGCTTATACCTCATTATTCTGAATATCTTTATAAAAGCATAATTCTTTTATTTAACCGATTTTACCAAATCCATTTTTCATCAGTAAAATAATGCAGAATGTAGACAGCATTGTATGCTGTGTGTGTGTGTGTGTGTGTGTGTGTGTGCGCACGCGCGTGTGTGCATGTGCACTTTCATATATAGTTATATTTTGTTAGCATTTCCTGTTCTCTTTTAACTTTAGTTTTGCATTTGTCATCTTGCTTATAGCTGGCCAGAATATGAAAAATGTGTATGATGTATGGATTCAAAACGTCCCAGTTACTGTGAACTCACTGTTTTGAGGATGTGCATTATTTTGCAGGTGACATGGATTGAGGGTCATTCTCTGGCTCAGACAGTGTTCACTAACCTCTACCTACACAACCCCTACATTATAGAGGACAGGTGCTTAAAGGCCTTCTGTATTGTGATGCTGAAGATAGTCGATCATATTAGAGAGAGAATCAACAGAGCTGGCACGGTTGAAGAGGTCAGCTTCATGTTTCTTCTTCTTCTTCTTCTTCTTCTTCTTCTTCTTCTTCTTCTTCTTCTTCTTCTCTTTTCTTCTTTTTCTTCTTTTTCTTCTTCTTTTTCTTTTTCTTCTTCTTCTCCTCCTCCTCATTCTTCTTCTCCTCCTCCTTCTCCTCCTTCTTCTTCTTCTGCTCCTCCTTCTTCTCCTTTCCCTTCTTCTTCTTCCCTCACCCTCCTTCTTATTATTCTTTGTGCTCCTCTTCCTCCTTCCCCCTCCTCTTCTTCTTATTCTACTCATATAATTTGCTTTGTTTGGAATAGACATCCCTCATAACTGTTCTCTCTCTCTCTCTCTCTCTCTCTCTCTCTCTCTCTCTCTCTCTCTCTCTCTCTCTCTCTCTCTCTCTCTCTCTCTCTCTCTCTCTCTCTCTCTCTCTCTCTCTCTTTCTGCCTCTCTGCCTGCCTGCCAGTCTGTCTGTCTGAGGTGGTGTGTGCATGCATGACATATAACCTCTATGCTGCAGGGTAGAAAAGGAGTGGCTAGAACTAATGATTACTTTAGAACTGTTAAATTGCTAGTATTTTTTTTTTAAATATCTCTTTGTTCAAGACACTGTCATTTATTTTTGACGCTATTTCACATTCCTGATCTTATAAATCATTTCATCATTTTGTGTTAGACTGTTACAGTGCAGTTAAGAGGTAGCCTTAATTAACACAAAACGCAACTACATCAGTAGTATCAAAGTTGCTCAGACTAAACATATAACATTAAAACTACATAATATTGAATAATACTACTGTACCAACACATTAAAATAAGTAGTTAGTCTAATTAATCTCTTCTTCCCTTCCCCTCCTTTGTTTTTCTTCTCCTCTTCCCTCTCCCTTCTTGTTTTTCTTCCTTCCACCCTCTACCTTGTTCTTCATCAAAAGTTATTATAACATGTAGGGGCTGAGGGAAACAACTCTCTAGCCGGGCATATCAGATTTTCTAACCTTTGAGCAGCAACAGAAATAATATTTACTCAAAAATCCTTATCTTATAATATTAGATGTATGAAATAAAGTGCTGCTGTACACGTTTGTTTTCCTTTCTGCCTTATCCCTTAGTTGATCCACAAAATATGTCTTCAATTTTCATGGTCGGTTTGTGTAGAAAGGTTAAAGAATCCTGGTCTGGATCAATATGTAACTTGAAAATTTTGAACAGATAATTTCTCTGTTATTTGG
The DNA here is from genome assembly GCA_905116865.2 of Candidula unifasciata. Taxonomy (NCBI): domain Eukaryota; kingdom Metazoa; phylum Mollusca; class Gastropoda; order Stylommatophora; family Geomitridae; genus Candidula; species Candidula unifasciata. The sequence continues at coordinate 84,173 of CAJHNH020001172.1, forward strand.
TTTGCCAACAGGAAGACTTTCAGCCAATGTCTTATGGGTTCAAAATGGCAGGTGATGTCTCAGAAGCACGGGCTCTAGGGATGATCAAAGAGGTGGAAGAGGAGCTAGGAAAACATGTTAAGGTAAAGTGTGTGCTCAGTTTATTTTCATAGTTTTACCATATTGAGTGAATGAACAATGTTGAATGTTGAATTAAGAATCAGCATCACAGCTCTCGGGACACTCCCATAAGCACACCGTCCCCATCTTCAGCAGCAAGCGGAGAGTTAAAACTCTGATGGTACCAGTAACAGTCTGATGGCACATCTGTCTCGCCCCTCCGCCGAGTGTCGGCCAGATCCCCCCCGTAACTCCCCGCAGTGCCATTCTCCTCAGACCGCAATGATCTATCTGTTCCTCAGCACTGTTCACTCGCTCCCAAAGGGCCCTCACAACATCCAGCTTGTCATATATCAGTTCACCCCCAAGTAGTGCAGAACCGGCCAGTCTATCCACCTGCTCACCTCCAAACACACCGGCGTGAGCTGGAGAAAACATCCAAAGGATGCTAACAACCCAGGATCTCCAAAGTGATGCCTGCCACTCTGCACAGAGCATGCCTGTCTCCACCCTTCTCCGTGAGTCAGTTACAATGACGACATGTTTGTACAGCCGACTCTCAAGCCAACAGCAGGCAGCAGCGACCACCTCCACCCCCATTCCCAAACCAGACGCTGCGATATCACATGCCAGGCCCTGCTCCGCCAAGCGACATCTGCCCGCCCCCACCACGAACCCCCACGCACCTTGCCCGCCCCCAATACAGAGCCATCTGCACACACAATCACATCACCTGGGCGGGAATTGTCATAAATCATTCGTTGAACTTCTGATTCTACAGCACCAGCTGGCCAGTCCCTGCACTCACATTCCAAAGTGATTAGAACCCTACACAGATCTGAAACACAATCGGACACTTTAACCCTCTCCTCTCCTCGCCTAAATTTATCATTCCTGCACACATGTCCAACTGTGTCTTCAACTTGTACCATCCAAAACTTTCCTCTTTTCAGTCTGTGACCCTTAGCTCTATCCAGGGCTTCATGCAGGAGGTGCCTCTTGTCTGCAGCTACTCTGAGAAATGACTTTGCTTGCAGAACTTTGAACCTATCTGCAATAGTAGGCAGTGCAAGTATTTATCGCATACATACTGCCAGGGCATCTCTTGTGCATCCCATGGCTTCATTCTCTATCCATTCAAGTTTCTAATTTTTCTAATTCTCTTACATTGACCACTTTCAGCTAGGTCAGATCACATTTCTGCTCTCTTTCCTGTCTGCTATATTTGTGGTGACGTTTCTGATCTCGATCTCATTTGGTTTTGGATTGTGTTCAATATTTGTCGCTTTCTATTTGTTGTGGTTTCCGTTCGATTGTCTGCTTTCGTAACTTGTCTGGCCCTGTGCTGCGCTCCAGATCATTGGGTATTGAGTCGATTTTGTGTTAATTTCATTGGCCGTTTGCTGTTTCCGAGGAGAGGGGATTGCCTATCCTAAGAAGGACCAGCGGTTGCTTGCTTTGGGCAGGTACTGCAGGAAGTAATGGTGAGGTTTGGCGTTATTTGGTGGTCTTCTTGTATCCTTGTTGGAAAGTGCTACTCCTACATAGGGTTTAGGTAGTTTTGGCGTTGGTGGTGTCGTCTCTGGCATTAACCTTTGTGGTAACGGTATCGACCTCGTTTAACTTCAGGCTTTGGCTGTCGGATCGGTTCTTCTGGTGATGACCATAGTACATCATCCTCTTGCAATTCTGTGTTAAAGTACTTCAGATCCTCCAGCTCCCAAATGCGTTGGTTTATTTGTATGTGGTTTCGTCCTGAAACTGCCCCATCAGCGGCGTCGGTATTTTTTGTCTGGTAATTGATATGGCTTTTTGCTGGGTCTCGGCGCCCCTGAGGTTTGGGTGACTGTATTTGTTGCCTTCTTGCTGCCGCCTTTCGTGCTTTCTCTCTTTCATCCATAATTCTGTTTGTTGCCTGTAGTTCCTTGCTTAGTCTGTTGTTTTCTTCATATGCTCTGCGCAACTTTTCCTCTGTTTCAGCAAGTGCTTTCTTGATCATTGGGACTTCTTTCATGAGAAGCTGTTGGGTCTCCCGCAAGTCTGTGATACTTGTCTCGTCTTCCCTTGCTTTAGTAGGCTGTTCCTTCTGTGTCTGGAAAGTAGTGAGTGCATTCATGATGTCCTCCTTGAAGTTCGTCATCTCTGTTGCCATCCGTTTCTGGGTGTCAAGAGTCGCCTGCATGATAACTCTCAGGCTTGTTATTTCATCTCTGTCTTCATCTCGTTGGGATTTGGATGCTTGTTTCTTATCTCTAAGGGCTTGGATGTCACTTTTGAGTCGAGCCATCTCGTTGCTCAGTTTCGTGGTGATAGTTGTCGTTATGCCTTTTGTTGCTTCGTGACTTCTGCGGTCCTCATGGTATGAAATCTTTTCCCGTATGGCCGTGGTTGCTATGTCTCGGCATTGTTGCAGATAGGGGCACCCCAGGTATCTGGCGCTGTGCTGGCCGTAGCAGTTTGCGCACTTCCTGCTCGGATTTGGAGACCTAAAGTCTGTGTCCAGCTTTGCCAGAGGGCAATTGTTGAAGGCATGTGGTTCTGAACAGTATCGGCATACTTCTTGTTCGCTCACACAAGTGGCCCGGGAGTGCCAGGCTTTTTGACAGCGAGAGCACTGGAGCACCTGTGGTATGTATTGCTCTGGTCTTTGCATTCTTTGATTTAAGTAAACTTTATCCGGGATGTCTTCTCCTTCTGATGTTATCACTGCTACTGGTAGTGGATGTAGTTTTGAGCCCAGTCTCTCTGCTTGGTTGATTGTGATACTGGGGTTTTCTTTCCTTATTTGTTGTAGTATTTCTTCGTTGCTCCATTGAAGGCTGACTCTTCGGATCACCCAGCATCTTACATTCTGGAAGATTGTAGCCATCACAGTTATCTCCTCAGACAGTCGGAGTTCTTTCTTGCCGCTGTGTTGGATGTCATCCAGCATGTCTGAGGTGCGGTTGGTTCTGTTTAGTGAAGCTGTCACTCCCTCTCGAGTTCTTCTAATCTTTGCGACCGCACTCTTGCCAAACATGATCTCCAGCATATTGATCAACGTTAGTGTTGCCAGTGTAGTGATTGTTGTCCGGCCCAAGCTGGTCTGTCGGAGAAATATTGTGGCAGGAAATTCATGGCTGCCTGTCTTTCGTTGATCTGGAGAGCATTGAGTCCTTTTTGGCATTTCACTATGAATGAACAAACATACCTTATTCATTGGGCATGCAGACCCATCTTTCATTCGGCTTCCTACTATTAATTTGCATATGTACATATGTATGTATCCACACACTCGCAAATATACATACCCACACATATGCAATAAACAGAGATTTAAAAAAAAACTAACAAGCTTTATTTTCAATGGCTCACACATTGAGCTTGCAGACCCATCTTACATTCAGCCCCCCAACCATTCTTCTTTATGTATACATCTGTACATATTTAAGCTCAGAAATATGCATGCATACACATATATACCCACACATATGCAGTAAACATAGATTATTAAACTAACAAACTGTATTTTTATAGAGGTCAAAAATTGGGCATGCAAACCCATCTTACATTGGGCCCTTCCAGACGCTCAACTGTGTGTATACAAATGTATGTGCTTACCTGCATACAAATGTACATGCATGCATACCCAAGCACAAACATGCAGACATGGATACAGTCACATCAAAATATATACATACACCTTCAGGCACAGAGACATGTATACACAGACATACCGGTTTTAATCTCTGCTAAAGCAAGAAAGATATTCTTGTCTTATTATATTTAAGATTAACCGCCCTAAACTGCACATGGCCTACTTGAGCCTGAGTTTTACATGTACATCCATTTTACTGGCTTGTTTGTGTGCAGCTGGCTGTTCCTTGCTGCTTGGGCACTCCGACTTCGAAGGCAGTCCCTAATTAGTCAACTCCTATGACATGCTCGTTGGTGAGACAGTGGGTCTATTCTTGTTTTCCCCACATTGGGGCCCCAGAACCCACACAGGGATGATATGAGATTATAGAGGCACATATTTTGGAAGGCCTTGGTAAGCCTGCTGTCCTCATTAACATGTGTCCAAATCCCCACCAAGGCCAGTTTTTAAATTGGTCAAGGTTGCCAGTTTGATCTAGCCTGAAACTGAGTACCAAGAAAGTCTCTGAGAAGTAAAGATGACCAGCTTGATATTGACTTTAGATGGTAATTGGTATATAAAATTCTGGGACTATCTATATATTTGAAATACTTCAAGGTATGGAATAGGGTCTTTTACTTTTTATATTTAACAAAAAGGGCATTTTGTGGATACGGTATGATTTATACAAGTCACAGATATGTGAATGAGGTGAACATTGGTTTTAACCTGTCATGCGTGTAGTAGTCCTAGTAGTCTGGGTAATCTGACTGCAGCAAATATGGTTTGTTGTTTCAGACGACAAGAAGCAAAGCTGGAGAAGCAAGAACAGACGACCAGGAACTAGAGGTGCACATTTTATCATTTCTACTTGTGTCTATATGTGTGTGTGTATCTCTGTCTTTATTTGCCTTGTGAGTTTATGTAACTGAAGGAGTTAGCTACACATTGTTAAGAAATCAGAATTGCAGTTTGTAGTAAGAGTGAGTGGCAAGATCACAATAGATTAACACAGAGCATACCGGATATTGAATTCAAGAATACAATGGAAACAGACCAGCAGTACATTCCTGAGTTAGCTCTGTAAAAATGTAATCAATGGTACATTACTGTTTGTGACTCTGTTGAGTTCAGGTGAGATCAGAACCAGCATCGCAGAACTGGGGACGACATTCAGCTTTGGCATCCAGCACAAAGTTCCAGTTTAGTAATTCCAGTAGCAGTCTCACTATATGTCCAACTTGTCCTTTTTTTTTTTTAACCTGAAGCATTGAGTGCCAGCTATATCCCCTGGTCACTCTGCTGCACCAATCTCATGATGGTCTATCTGTGCTTCCATACTCACACTGAAGGAGTCTTGATAACATCTAGATTGTCAAGCTTCAGTGTACACCAAGTCAACAAGTGGTACAAAACTAGCCAGTCTGTCTGCCTGTTCCTTTTCCAGTACACCTGCCTACCCTGGAGAATATATAGCTAGCTGGATTCTGTGCAGTAATGTTTTCTACTCGCCACAAAACACGCTTATCTTTCCTTTCTCAGTATGTATCTAACCTTACGCTCAGAAAGCTCCAGTGTTTTGTTGACACCTTCTCCCAGAGCTTATGACTGGAAGGTTATTTGATCAGCTGTCTGTTTCCTCTGTTCTGTCAGAAAGTAGCAGTGTGTAAAGGGCCAGTGCTGGAACCTTACTTCTGCGGAGAGGCAGATTAGGGCTCGTCCCGGACATGATGCAGCATAGCACATACAGACTTGTTCTCATGGTTGTCCAACAGCAAGATGAGAGTCATACCTGGAAGATATTGAGGTATCACCACATAATATTCCCAAATATAGCATGGACGCACATATACACTGCAGCCAACCTTCATTGTAGATACGGCACAGGTACCCGGAAATGTCATGGAAAGTAAAGGTGGCCACTGTGATGTTAACCACATCATCCATCAGTTGCTGATCTGACTGTATGCCTCGTGTGCTAGTGACATAACAAGATTTTTTTTATGTAATTTTTTTTAAATTTTTATTGCACATAGACTTACAAGAATTAGACCTAGTAGGTAATTTGTTCTCTGTAGTTTTAGTATTTCATTGTCTGGACTCCTTCCCGATGCCATTAATAATTTTAAGGTATTCTAAGACAGTATCAGAACCACATATATACCACATGCAAATGATAGTTAGAGTGGCAAAACTACATATAAATTGGAAAATGATCCTTGCTTACCTGTTTTTACAGCACCAGCTTGTAACAGCTGTATACAATCGACTGAAGTTTTACAGATTATTCTATTCCACACTTTTATCATTTGCCAAAGAAAAGGTAATAATCTTGTTAATAGTGTTCTGTATCATTAAGTTCTTGTGCCTTTTATCTCGCATTCTCCCTGTGTGAGTTCTAGGCCCCTATTTGGGGGGAAAATAATAGACCCTCTGCCTCCCTAGCAAGCCTGCCATACAAGGCAACTTTTTAGGGAAGATTTCTTTGAAGTCAGAAATATTTACCTGAGAGGTGAGTAACCAACAGTCTGCATACAAATAAGCCAGACCTGTAAAATGGATGTGCACACATAACTAAGGTGTTGGAACTTTCTGCTAGATTTTGCAGCCAATGAACGCTTAGAAGGAGAGAAGGATCTCCCATTCGCCTTCACACACACCCACCCACACACACACACACACAATATGTGGACAGACACCATAGACACTTGTATAATGTGAAGTTACAGCAGTATAGGAAATCTATGACATATAAAGATAAAGCTATGTGAACTTTATTTCAGTGATGCTGAAAGTCATCTCCATTTGGGATGCAATTTTTTTTTATTTGAAGCCCCACCCTGGCTTCTGCTGGGGGCCCTGAATATAGCTGGGGCATAGATATGGCCCAGCCATAGATATGGCCTAACGACTGTAAGGAGTTTCTGGGACCTCTCCACCGCTGATCCTCATCCACATGGTGGCACTTTGTGTCACTGGGTGTTTATCGCTTGTGTGATGTCCTGGTGGGGTACAACAAGCAAAGCAAAAAACTTTGTTTCTACCTTCTCCTCAGGATGTTTCATAAATGGAACATTGGTCATTCCAGACAATATTTTGTGTGTGCTTGTTGGAGCTTTTTTTGGGGTGATACTTCTATGCAAAATGTTTGACATCCATCTTTTTGGCAAACATTTTCTTTCATAATGAGAGGGGTAAACAATGGTAGCATGCGGTATCATGATTCATTTTTACTCATACAAATTCTAGCATGCAAGTCATTTTTCAGAAGTTGTATACCAAGCAGAATTGTTCATGTTTAAACAGTATGCATAATCACGGAGCCGCGTTAGTGCAGTCGATAGGAGACACACTTTCAAATTCAGCTGCAGCCCACGGCCGGTGTTCGAAAACGGGCTGTTCCTGGGGTTCACCCAGCCTCTAGGAAATGGGTACCAGAGTTGACACTCTGGGGTAAATGGAGGAACGTCGCTGTAGCTACGGAGTTATATGAGGACAGAGACTCAGGCAGACAATTTCTTATCAGCTGTCCATACTGGTAGCAGAGCACTCATGGTTTATAACCGTGTGCAGTGACTCTGGTTCACATCTCCAAACTTTATCTTTTTTTTTTAAACAGTATGTATACCAAAGTGGACATATACTCAGGTACTCTTGTATATGGATTTCAGCTAGGGTGATATGAACACAGTGTCCTAACAGGGAGAGCTTACCCGGTCAACAAATGTCTGCAGAAGTCGGATGTGTTGGCCGAAAGGTGCAAATATCGCAGCCATGAACGCAGAAGAAGAAGAAGAACACAGTGTCAGGTTTTTAGACAGTACAAGATTTCAGTATAGTCGGTATACATGCCAAGGTGAATAGATTCTAGTGAATTCTATTTTCTGCTTTTTTCCTTCTGATTATGGCAGTTATTGTTTTAGTAAGGGATGTGGTGGCATAGAGGTTAGTTCATTAGATTACTTTAACAGCAAATCTTTTCCTTCCTCATTGCCCTTCATAGAAGGAATCATGCTTATTGTTAATTTACATGTGTACTACATTTGTAAATTTGAGGTACATCATTTTTCCTAGGAAATATTTTTGCATAATTTAATCAGATTAATTACATACTAAAACAGGAGATTGGAGCTGCCGTGGTGTAACGGCTAGGCACTGGCCTGAAGATGCAAGATCTTGGCTCCGCGGTCGACCAGCCCTAAATGGGCACCAGGTAAAATCCTGGGAAGTAAATGCGGCTGGCATGATGTTGACCACATATGCCCAGTGCCCCTCTGGTGTGTTAAGGGACCTTTTACTTTTAAAACAGGAGATGATTTTAATTTATAATGATCGCTATAAATCTTCATCCAGTGTGAGGGACTTCCAGCGGCCCAGAAGCAGCTAAGTCAGATGGCTGAGATATTGCCAGCCATCATAGGCACATGGCATCTTGGGATACAGGAGGAACCAACACCGGCCTCCAAGAATGGTTGGTTGTTGTGTCACATATCATACAAGTTACATAGGCAAACATCTGACTATACCAGTGTTCCTCAACATTTTTTTTTTTACACTTGAGGCCCACCAAAACAGGGGACATTGTTTCGAGGCCCACTAAAACAGGGGACATTGTTTCGAGGCCCACCAAAACAGGGGACATTGTTTCGAGGCCCACCAAAACAGGGGACATTGTTTCGAGGCCCACGTGACAGCTTAGCCAAAAGCAAATGCAGATAGGTTTTTTTTTTTACTTGTTAAATCTGATGTTACAAAATAGCAGTTTTTTGCTAATGCAACGTCTGCTGCTGTTTAGAGGTTAGAAAATTATTTATACGTTGCTGGGGCGTTGTTGTTTTTATGGACGAGAAGTAGCAGTAACATCTATTCATTTTTTTTGTTCAGTTTCTATTACTTACATACTTGAGAAAGTTCTTTCATACAAATAGAAAAATTTAAATTAAAAAAACAGTGAGATAGCTCTATAACTCAAAGATGCATATTCTTTTTTGAAACTCAAACCTGGATTGCAGTTTATGTCTGGACACAAGACTGGCACCAGAAGACAGTTTAATCAGCTTTTCTTTTTCATAATGATCAAGTGTGCATGATTTTATAACTTCCAAGAACCGATTATTAATTCAAAGACCTTTACCAGAATCCTTGTTTTCACAGACCAGACTATACTACAGGTTACATAACCGTTGAGTGCCCTATCATAATTGTTTCCCCAGTTTTCAGGATCTGTACCTGTTTAATTATCACCCTTGAGGTGTTAATCCCACAGAGTGCAATCCTGGAACAGAACTTCTCACCTTATACCATTATATGAATAGGCAGACAATTCTGGTGGCCCATGGGTTAAAGAACACTTGTCTAGACAAAATTGTAATTTTTATTAGCTTAATTTTTACTGCTACAGACAATAGTAAGCAGCTGACCTTAAACCGTGATGTGTGGGGCAGTGTATATAACCTTAACCCTTTCGCCTCTGTAACTTTAAAAACAATGTGTCACGCCCCCCCCCCCGCCCCCCAATAGGAATTCTCAAAAACTGCCAATTAATGCCTTTTTTTAAACCACTTTTGTGGGGGGGGGGGGATTTTATCTTTGGACCTGAGGTTTAAGGGCTGCATGGCTAGTGCTGTCAGAATGTGCAAGTAATGACACATTTTTTTTGGGGGGGAGCACCCGACAGAAAAATCCCCAGCCCTACCAAGGATTCGAATTCGGGTCTCCCGCATGAGAGCCCAGCATTCTAACCATTCGGCCAGCCACTCCTCTCAGTAATTCTCAAAATAAATCCTATAAAAGCAACAATTTTACATGGGTCACTAATGAATATTTTGAAAAATTTTTAATACATTTGTAATTGTATGTGTGTGTGTGAATACAGGAAGTGACTTTTGCATTGATCATTGATTGTCACATTATTATTTATGTTTTTTGTGTGGTGTTTGTGTGTCTTTAAATCAGAGTTAAACAAAGCATACTGGGGAGAATTTTAGAATTCTATGACATACCAGCCAAAATAATACACATTATTCGAAATTTATACAATGGTTCAGAACAGTTTAAGTTAATGGTTTTTGGTGACACTGGAGTGAGACAAGGCTGCATTCTATCTCCCTTGTAGTTTGAAGTAGCCATTGATTGGGTAGTGAACAAATGTTGCAAAAGCAAAACTGGCTTTGATTGGGTAGAGAATATACAACTGGAAGATCTTGATTTGCAAATGATATTGTTCTGTTAAGTAAAATTAACAAAGACATGCAAACAAAAGCATTACAAATAAAATTAGGACAAATGAAGTATAATAAAGATACCAACAGCAGTCATGTAGATGTCAAGCTGGAGAACAAACCAATGAAAGTAAATACCGTTTTATCAATTTGGGCAGCACTTTTGAATCTCGAGGAGATACAGTGTAGGAAATTATGATACACATTGGCAAAGCAACAACAGTCTTTAAAAAACTGAACAAAATATGGACCTCTAAGTTATACAGCTTTAAGACCAAACTGTTTATCTTCAGTACTGATGCTATTTCAGTTCTAACATATGCCAGCGAAAGTTAAAGAAATACCAAAGATATGGAATGAACGTTCAATGCATTTGAAGATAAATATCTTAGAAAAATCCTGAAAATAAAAAAGGATGAATTCAAGAAGAGTGAGAAAAATTTCTGGACAAAAATCTTTACTGACTGCAAAAAGACAAAGAAGGTAGAGACGAAATTAACAAAAAATTACAAAACAAGCATTCAAATAGGAAACAAACAGTCTGAGAAAAAGAGGAAACATTAAGAACATTATTATGAGAGGCTAAAAATGCTGGGCTTGAACTCCATGTCAGAAATCAAGAGAGTGTTGCATGCAGCAGAGCAGAGTGGAGGAATCTAATGCAAACCTTACAGACATATGCTGATAAGAAGAGTTGCAAAACATATGATCAAAGCTTCTAAAGATGAATCATTAAAAAAGTATAGAGAGCAGATAGATATTCTTAGTAGAAGTTTGTCTAGAGAATTTTACAGATAGATTAACAATTTGAGAACAAGAGGTAAATGCTACTATCCAACCACCTTTTAAAATAACAGAGGCTGTGCTGTATTCGTTCCATGTTAAAGACAAGCAAGATGGGCAGAATATTTTAAAAAGCTACTAAACCCTGAAAATTGTGATAGATAACATCAATTTTGTGCTTAAAAGCAGTGACCAATATCAATCAAACTTTTAAACATCAGAAGTAAAAGCTTTTATAAGGAGGGCCATAAAAAACAAAGCATCTGGTTCAGATGTAACAATTACCGAAGCTATTCAAGCATTTGGTCAAACTGACATAAAATGGCTAAAAAGTATTTTTAATACAGCATGGCAAGAAAGAACTGTTCCACTTGACTGACAGCAGGCGTTGCTAATGCCAGTTTGGAAAAAGAAAGGTAATACAAAAAACTGTGCATATAGGTATATCACTCTTGAGACATATAGGAAAATATATGCAAAGTTATTAGAACAGAGAGTTAGACTTGTAGTGGAACAGCGCCCAAGAACACCACAATTTGGTTTCAGGAAAGGAAAGGGTTGCACAGATGCATTATTTACATAAAGACAAGCTTGTAAGACAACCATTGAATGTAAAAATTTACTGAATATTGTGTTTGTATATCAAGACACAAAAAAGCTTTTGAGAGAGAAGACAGAAACAAACTTTCGACTATTCTTGAGGATTACGGGGTACAGAGACAGTTGCTAGATTTGAGACAAAGTTAGAAATGATATCAGACAGACTGTAAAGTTATTGAGAAAAAAGAATATCAGATGGTTTGGTCATCTAGTAAGAATGCAGCCAGAACAACTACCAATGCAGTTGCTACACATGAAAATATCTGAAGTGAAATCAAGAGTCTGCCCTAGGAGAACATAGACTGATGACATTAAAGAGCTTCTGCATTGGCACAGAATGTAAGTAGCCCTTCAAGCAATGGATTGCAAATTGTTCCTTCCCACTTAATGGCAAAAGTGGAAGTTGATGATGATCCCCGATCATCAGCCACGGGTGGACTCTCTAAATTACATGGTCACGCTGGTTAAGAAGCTACAGACAATTACAACAATACCAGAACTTGGCTCATTGCACTTCATATTTGTGAGTATGCCCATATTTTTTTCCAGTCATAACTCTTGTATTTACCGCTTTTTAGGGAGTTGTAGGGCAAGGGATCGTAAGCCTTCAGATTTAAGACCCCTGGTCATTGCAGTCATCATATCCATTACAAGGTGGAAGAGAAGAAGAAGAAGACCCCTTCTAGACTTTAGTCCTGTTGCAGCAGCTGGAGTTTTGTGTGCACATCCATTTTACAGTGAAAAGGGTTTTTTACTTTACTTTATTACTGTTCCTTTTTTTTTTTTTTTTTTTTTTGTATTTTGTATTGATCAGTGTTTTAGCTGAGATATATGTATTTTGTGATTTTACAGAAGAATGCTTAAAAAACCTTGAACAGCCAAAAGAGCAACCAAAAGTTTTGAAAGAGGCAGGAGCTCGCAGACAACTAATCACAGACATCTGAAGGAGACAGTCATCATTTTTCGGCCATGTTATGAGAAGAAGGAAAATGGAACATGTTGTGACCGCTGGAAAGATCTGTGGGAGGATGGATAGACGAAGATGAGAGAGGATTCTTGACAGTCTTGTTGCATTGCATGGAGGTGTGTCAGCGCACGAACTAATACATGCTGCCGGAGATCGCAGATTGTGTCAGCAGGCAAGGCACCTGATGATGATGATTAGGTGTATTATGTGTTTTGTTAAAATATAACATTATGTTACTGTTGATTCTTTTCAGGAAGCTTTTATGGATTTCAGTAAATCTTCTCCATGTGTGTTATCCAGATCTCTGCTGCAGGTAAGCTGGTTGTTTCTGGGGCTCAGACATATCTTTTCTGCTTCCTAAATGGTGGATGTAGGTCTTTGATGAAGTGTTATTTGTTCTATCTACCTTTAATGTATAAAGCACATGCTCAAAAACTGTTAGCATGTGTGTGGCAGGTGTTATTTCAGTGTGGCGGGTTAATTCGCTTTAATCTAGCAAATGCACTGTGTGTGATCTACAGAGGGAATCGCAAACATTGAAACATCCTGTTAAAGATTATATTTTTCCCAGCCTTGCTGGTTAAACGAGAGGATTCGGGGTTTGCCCACATCTGATTCCCTACTGTTAAAATAAATTGTACATTTAAATGTACTAAAATATAGTAGCTTTTGTTCATTGACATACACTGTTAAAATAAACTTCAAAAGCCCGGAAGAACATTACCAAGTGTAACATTTCATCTGGAAAGTTAAATTCTAGGATTGAGGAATAAAAAATACTAATTGATGGTTGACATAGTAGATTGATGTGTCCACTAATCTGGTGTTTGTGCTCCTTGGATCAGCCTCGGAGACACATTCAGGCAGGTGGAATCTTTTGGTCCAGTCTAGACAATCGGGCACCTGCAGCTATGCTAGAACTCACTTCTGGAACTTCCACCTGGAACTAAAACAGTTGAACAGTCCCTGTACAAGCAGTTGGGAAAGTTCTCACTGAAGGCCACAATACTTCCAGCCCTTTGAAAAATAATGTTTTGTTTGTTCGTTCGCACCGAAGACTGCCTCCGAGAAATTATGTGCAGAAAGTGGAAATTTGTGTTGTGAAGAAAAAAAAAAGGAAAATCAACACACATTTTGTATGTAAATATATATATATATATATATATATATATATATATATATATATGCATACAAAATGTGTATTTATTTTCCTTTATATATATATATATATATATATATATATATATATATATATATATATATATATATATATATAATATATATATATATATATATATATATATATATATAAATATATATGTGTGTATGTGTGTGCATGCATGCGTGCGTGTGTGTATATATATATATATATATATATATGTATAATGTTAATGTTTTCACATATCTTAGGCCATAACGTATAAGGTAAGATTGCCAGTTCCTACCTTTTCTTGCCTTCCCAGATCTATCTATTGTCTTCTTCACTTTTACCGGGTTGCAGCCCAGTGTCGTGGTTTAAAATATTTGTTTTGTGCCTCTCGCGTGATTTGAGTGACAGTTTTCTGGATCTTCTGTCCGTATTCAGCTACTCCATCTATCCAATTTTTCCTGGGTCTTCCTCTGCCTTCCCAGTTAATTATGAAAATAGTCCGGTACCCATTTTATGTGATCGGGTCAACCCCAGTTTCAAAGGCAGGAATAATAATTAAATCTATCTTAGGGAATGAACCCAGCCCACTGTTGTGGCAGGAATGAGCACTAACTACTGTATCACTGTGTCTCCTTTAAATATTGTTGGCATCTGTGGCTTAGGGGTTGTTATTGCAGTTTTACAATTCTGACATGCCAGCATTACAAGTCAGTAGCAGGTGATTTGTTAGCAGACCACTTTGCTTTCTTTTTGACAACTGTATGGCCATTGTACTGTTAAGAAAGCAGTGGCAAATACTGAATGTAACATTGTTTAGTAAAACCACACAGTAGCCAATAAATACTGGGGTTAGTTTGCCATGTCCTTAAAAGAGAGTCAGTGAACTTTTCAATATGTCCACTATCAGGTATCTAAACTTGAACATATATTTTTTATTTACATAATGAAACTATTTTACATCTTCATGTTTGTGTCTTCACAGCTGGTACTACTTCCTCCCAACCGGAGAGTGTTTGGTACTCAAAGTGTTGTGGATGCCCTTAAGGAGACCATCAGGAGCTTCATTGCACCTCCTGGCCTCTCACCCAAGTAAGGCACATTGTATTAATAAGGAATAGAGAAGTCATCAGCATTCTTGATGCAGAGCATTATTATTATTATTTTTTAAATTTGACTTGCTATCTTTGAATTATCATATCTGCAATTTAAGTGACCTTTGAGGAGCGGCTGTCTGAATGGCTAGAATACAGAACTCTCAAGTGGGAGATCTGGGTTTGAATCTTCAGTGAGGTTGGGGATATTTTTCTGTTGCGGTCAAAACTAAAATCCTAACCTGCATAGCCCATGGCGACATCACAAGCCATGCGACCCCACATCCTCAGGCTCATAGACCCCTCTGCCTACACTGCAAAAGTGGGTGAAAACATGCAGTGGCATTTTTGGAATTTGTTTCATATGCATGTTAATATTCTTTTTTATAATCCATGCTGTGTGGCATTGACAGTCGGGAGAAAAAGCCAGCCTCAGAATACATCATGAACTGTTTGAAAATCTGGCATATTGCTTACTGCCACAAAGCTTGGAGAAGAGCAGTGTACATTCCTTTCCCTAACAAAGGAAATCTCAAATTGTGAAGTGGAGTATGACAGGGCTGCATTTTTAAAAATTCTTTTCAACATAAATGCTGAAAATGTGAGA
This sequence comes from Candidula unifasciata, assembly GCA_905116865.2. Classification (NCBI taxonomy): domain Eukaryota; kingdom Metazoa; phylum Mollusca; class Gastropoda; order Stylommatophora; family Geomitridae; genus Candidula; species Candidula unifasciata. The sequence continues at coordinate 99,307 of CAJHNH020001172.1, forward strand.
ACTGCAGATGAGGCTATCTGGTGAGTGTCTGGGAAGCAAAGCACCCATCGAATACCAACTGGTCTATCAAATGTAGGTTTAGTACTATATGCCCAGTAGGCCTGAACACATGGAAAAGGCTTCTTGACTTTTATTGAGAGACAAACATCTGGCATGAAAACACAGGTTTGTGGCAGGAGGTCAAGATTCTTATCAGTGGTTTGTGATCAGCATGAAGACCTAGTACATGATGATTATTGTTTATTATCTCCTAGGGTAGCGGGGTTAAGAAGGCTCGGGTGGCGGAGTCACACCTGGAGAATGGAGGATGCCAGAGTCCCTAAGGACATCCTTGATGGTGAACTAAAGACAGGTAGAACATGTCGAGGCTGACCTCTACTAGGATATAAAGATGTGTGCAGGCAGGACATGAATGATACAGGTATTGATGTGGACTTCTGATAACAAAATACCATGGATTGTGTTGTATGGAGGGGGCACATCAGGAAAGGAATGAGAATGAAAGAAGAAATGATTGCAGAAAGAATAAGAGCTGAGCGTCTGAGAAGAAGCAGACTAAACACAAATGTTGACAACAATGGTCCTGAAATCTCATGCTATAGTTGTAGAAGACTTCTTAACACAGGTGGGTCTTGCTAGTAACACTCACAATTGCCATGAGCTAGGAGTCCCGTGCCTCTTCATAGGGCAATATAACACTTGTCTGGAAAGACAGAAAGGTGCCAATCAATCAGCGGAGTGTAGACAGAATTCATTGAAATGAAAGGGGTACTTTTACTGACATAATTTGCATTATTTATGTTTTTATGTAGATCGGTTTAAACAAACTAATTCTGTGTAAAATATCAGTGACAAAGGTAACATTTTGTTGTTGCCAGATCCTCCATCTACAATCATCCACAAGCCAAAGAGTATGTTGATGCACTCCTGACTAGATCAGCGCGCCCTTTTTGTACCCTGTTCCAAATTACAGGCCACAATAGAGCAAGACAGAGAGACAAGTGGGCACACATACTTGAAGATCTGTCCAACTTGCAGGAGGAGGTGACCATCTTATGCTTGCTTCCAATTGTCTTGTGCATTGTCTGGTTATCTGTATTTTCAGCAAAATAGGCTTCTACTTGGCCATCTAGCTAAGTTAATGATATAGTGACAGCGATGGTGATACTCAGTTTACTCAGAGTATCCAATAAAACTATATACATTTTAGTTTTTATACAAAATGTTTATTATCTCGATCAGCAGCATAAGAATACAAATTCCACATTAGCCTAACTTTATGATAACCTGTTATCTCACTTTGATTGTTTTAGTCTTCTGTTTTTGTATTTGTTTTGACTGCTTATATCTTACACTTGATTTTTTTTTGGGGGGGGGGGGGGGGGGGGGGGTCTTTTTTTGTGACTCCAAGCCTTTTCATTAATTTTTTTGTCTTCTGTTATGGCAGTTTTTGGTAGTGGATCCTAAATTTGATTTACTTGATATTTAGATCCATGAGGATTGTCTTTACTTCTAATAGTTGTTCATCCTGATATTTCTCAACAGGCAGACAAAGTCGATGCTTATCTGCACACTCTGCTCATCAAGACAGAGAGAAACAGGAACCACCTGGCATGTTTTGGTACATGGGTTCTGTACCATACTCTCAATGCCATGATAAACTACACCTTGTCAGGCTTTGAGCTGGAGCTCTATGCTGTGTTTGAATATCACTATGTGTACTGGTGAGTGTATGGGTACAGGTGAGTGTCTGGGTACTGGTGTGTCTGTGTACTGGTGAGCGTCTGTGTACTGGTGAGTGTCTGGGACCTGGTGAGTGTCTGGTTACTGCTGAGTGTCTGGGACTTGGTGAGTGTCTGGGTACTGGTGAGTGTCTGGGTACTGGTGAGTGTCTGTATACTGGTGAGTGTCTGTGTACTGGCTAGTGTCTCTGTTTGGGGTGGGGTCTTACTTGAGTTAACCCTTAAAGTTTATGATGGTTTCCAAAATGTTTCACCATCATATTTTTTCTTCTGCACTTTTTTCCCCCCAACAGAGCACAGGCTCTCAACCAACTTGTGCTAAGTCGTCCTGTTGCAGCTCAGGCCCTTGTTATTTTTTTCACCTCATTCACAAATTCTTTTTTCCAAATGTATTTTTGGTTTGCCATTTTTCCAACAACAGGATCACAAGCACTGTTGGAAAAACACCCATCATCAAATTTATTGAGAAACAAAGAAGGAATTGGTTTGGCCATCTAATGAGAATGCTGATTTTTATCAGGTTTTCTGAGTGTGTCCTTACCTCTTGACTGGAATTTGTTTAGTTCTGTCCCAAATCTCCACATTAGAGTTTCTGTCATACCATTTAATTCCCTGTATTCTACATGATCATATACCATGTCAGTAAATAGATATGAACACCAGGATTGTGTAACAAAACTTCTATATTGTGTGTCATGACACACATCTTTCTTGGCATTTCTTATGAAAGTAGTTTGCTTGTTCTTTTTCCCTGACGATGATCATACTCTTGATGTGAGATTTTTAACTTCAGTTTTAGGTCATTATCACAGTGGCAACTGGTAACTAAATTGTAAGCCAAATGCTGGTTGCCAAGAAAGCACTACTCTCCTTCTGAACTAGTCTGATTTGCAAAATTCTAAGTACAACACATGTGGTTAACAATTGATCCACATCTAACACTGCCATCCCCATCATGTCAGTATTCAGACACCATTTGGCTTCAATGCTAGTGTAGAAGAAGTCTGCTGTCTGAATTCATCAGAAGATATCATCGCAATACTGATAAGATTATTTGAACTTTGTAGGAACTGGTATCCATTCTTCATCATAAGTAGTGTAATAAATGCCAGAACAGACATCTTCCAGACATCATCCTCATCTCACCACCAAAACCAAGATGTTTTTCACTTGATGTCACAAGTTTTAAGTGGGGAGAGGGTGTGGGGGAGACACTGTTACTCTGAGATAAACATAAACAAGTGCAACATAAATCGGTAAAGTTGGTCATTAAAGAGAAATCAGGCAAAAATCTGATTGTTATACTAGATGAATCTCTGGTACATACCATTTTAATACGCATGAATTCATGTAAATAATTCAAACAGATGTCTTATAATATTTAAAATAACGTGTGTGCTGGCAGTGAAAGATCTGATGTATTTAACTGGCTCTGCCTTAAGTTGCAGATGACCATCGCATAGTTGCACCAACATTGTTAATGCCCTTAGAGAGTTGGGGCGATAGGAGGATTTTGGGAGCATTGCGTTCACGTAGCTGCTAAAATTTGAAAATTTTGAGTAAGGATCAGTTAAACCGGACATGCGAAGGTCTAATCAGCCAGCATAGGGCTGGCACTATTAACCATGGGATGCAGATGTATATGTTCAAATGGGAATCTGACCACCCAAGGATGTGGCAGGAGTGCCATGAAGATCACCCAACTCATAACTTGCACATGACTTCATTCTATGCCTTTCTCAACTTTTTATGTCAGGTTTTTATAAACATGAGGAGATGTAAACATGGTACAACACTGGAGCTGCAGTAATGTAGATATTAATATGCTTGCCAAGATAATGGTTAGGATTCAGTCTCTAACACTGACAGGATGTTGTTGTTTTTTTTCCCAGGCTTTTACATCTGTGGGGGGTTGACTGAGTCTTGTGAAGTAGGTACTGGAAAATTTTAGTAAGAAAAGAAGCAGCCTACATCATTATTCCAGGGCTAAGAGTTTGCACAGGCCTAACACTTTGCCCCAGTATGTGCCAGGGGATGAGTTGAGTGAAGAATTGACATTGCAGTACCCATGACATTCCCATAAGTGCTCCGTCACCATCTTCAGTAGCCAACAGAGATATGCCAGGGTATTCCATTTTTGACCATACTGGGTGCCTTTAATTTCCCAGATAAATTTCCTTGTTTCTATTTGATACATTGACCCCAGCTGTGTGCTGGTCAGTAACAACAGTTGAAACACTACAGGGGACTGACACTGGTACTGCAGTATTGGTAGGCAGATACACTAACCTCTGTGTTACCATGGCTCATTAGCAAAAGGCAGACTGTTTGTCCAATGGGACTAATGTTCACAGGTAAAGTAAACAGTTATCTAAACTTTCCACAACCGAATTATATTGAATATTCTTTTCCTTCCTTGCTTCTTTCTTTTCTTCCTTCTTTCTCCTAGACTTCGCCTGATAAGGTTGGGATGTGCCATATGCAGATACTTTTCAGGTCTTCCTCTTGTGGATTCCAAGGGTCTGTTTTGAGGTGGGGGGAGGGGTGGGAGGATGCATCTGACTGAGGTATGAGAAACCAACAGTCTGCATTCAAATAGGCCATATCTGTCAAATGGATGTGCACACCAAATTCAAATTATAGAACATGACCAAAGTACAGAAGTGAAGGAACAACTAGAACTTTCTGCCAGAGTTTACAGCTGGTGAATGTGAAGAAGAAGAAGAAGAACTGTTAAATCTCATCTGTTTGTATGTCTTTCTTTCTGTAACTTGTTCCTGAGTTATATTACAGATGTCATTAAACTCACTACTTATATTGTTTATGCAGGTATCTTTATGAACTGCTGTATGCGTGGCTGGTGTCAACACTACACAGAGCTGACAGTTTCCTGCTAGAAGCTGACAGTGCACCAGGTGTGAACATTTGCTGAACTTTTAGTGTTCACAGAGAACATGATATGTTGTGGGTTCTTTCCCATGAATCCTGACCATCATTTCATGTGTTCAATTGTATTTTACATTTAGTTGAAGCATGTTAAAAAATCTGGCTTCCCTTTTATTATTATTTATCATAGCTTGTGTTTCTTGCTTTTTACATTTATCTACACTTTGCCAAAAGAATCTCTATCTACAGAGGTCACTTACATGTGTATTAAGCTTCTTTAAAAAGTAATAACTGTATTATGGGAGTTTAATATGACATATATTCTTCAGGACCTGTATTTTTGTGCATGAGGAATGGTGAGAGAGTGTATGTTGATATATATATATATATACTGGGGCACATATATATATACTGGGGCACATATATACACACACACACACAAACACATATATATCTGTGTGGGTGGGTGTGTGTGAGTGTCACGGTGTGGAATATGTGAAGACCTATCACCTCACACTCCGGCAGCAGTGTCTGTTATGGGACTACCTTCACTGGTACCTTTATACTCTCTGTCTGTCTGTCTGTCTCTCTCTCTCTGTCTCTGTCTCTGTCTCTCTGTCTCTCTCTCTCTCTCTCTGTCTCTCTCTCTCTCTCTGTCTGTCTCTCTCTCTCTCTCTCTCTCTCTCTCTCTCTCTCTCTCTCTCTGTCTCTCAACCCCCACTCCTCTCACGTGCACATGCACACACACACAAGTGGAAGGCAAGAGTGAAAGATATTTCTCTGAAGCATTTTATTATAGTCCTTTTGTTTTATTGACAGATTTAACCCAGAAAGGCAGAAGCAGCAAGAAAAACAAAAAGAAAAAGAGGACAAAGACACTAACTCGAGAACTGACAATGGCCCAAGCTTATCAACAAATGTTTTGTGCATATTATAAAGTGAGTAATAAATGAATGTATAAAACAGTTATGTCTATCTTGTGACCAAATAAACCAGATGCTGCAGTGTAATCAATGAAACAGTCAAAGAGCTTTTTCTTGAATCACTGTAGTTATAATAGAGCTTCTTCTTGAAGCACTGTTGTTATAATAGAGCTTCTTCTTGAAGCACTGTTGTTATAATAGAGCTTCCTCTTGAAGCACTGTTGTTATAATAGAGCTTCCTGTTGAAGCACTGTTGTAATAGAGTTTCTTCTTGAAGCATTGTTGTTATAATAGAGCTTCTTCTTGAAGCACTGTTGTTATAATAGAGCTTCTTCTTGAAGCATTGTTGTTATAATAGAGCTTCTTCTTGAATTACTGTTGTTATAATATCGTTTGTTATTTATGATGACATATATAGAAGATTCCTTCGACCAAACTTTAGAGATATACAGTCATTTGTTTAGGAGTTAAAGTCAAGAAGATCAGATTTCATTGCACTGGATTATCCCATATAGCTGGGTCTCTCTCCGCTGACTGGTTAGCTGTCTGCTGAGGGCGTCACACAAATCACGTACTCTAGCTTCAGCGACAGTTTATGAGTGATGTGTACTACAGCTCGTAATGTGACTCAGACACATAACCAAGGTAATAGAGACAACATTGTCCCCATGTGGGTTCCGGGGCCCAATTGTGGGGAGGAAAGAAATCGTAGACCTACTGCCTTCCAAGCAAGCATGTCGTAAGAGTCAACTAATTGGGAGGTTTCCTTCGAAGTTGGAGTACATTCACCAGAGAAGCAAGGAAGCAACAGTTCGCATACAAATAAGCCATATCTGTAAAATGAATATGCACACAAAAACTCACATTCTGGAACCAACTGAAGTCAAAATGGGTTAAACAACAGAACTTTCTACCAGTAATCACCTGTTACAGACAGTGAACACCAGTTACAGCCAATGAATGCGATTAAGAAGAAGAAGAACAAACACTACTATACATTGAAGGTCATACAAAATGTGATTTTAGAACTGTTTTTTTTATCCTTATTGTGTTAATAAAAGTAAAAAAGGGGAAAATGAAGAGGAATGTAATGAAAATTAACATGCAGCCTGTAACAACAATAGAAAATGATAAGCACTGTGGAAATATAATTCACTACTTATGAGAAATTAATCAGATAACATCTGTGCAATCACCAGGCTGTGGTTGGTTTCCAGCTGTGTGGCAAACTGAAAGAACCAAAGTTCAGGTTTGATCATGAAGAGGTTCGCTACAGCCATAGGTTTGCTCCTTTCGCTGCCATTGTGACCCCTCCGATGGTACACTACGCCCAATACAAGGTTAGTACCCATAATTGAGTTCAGTGTAGATTTCATGAATGTCAGCAACTTCTCTGTTACTACTGTTACAACTGAACGCCTTGCAGAACAGGTTGTCTTGGCTTGATCGCATATGAGACATGGAAGTGACTGATGAGTCTTTAAAACATGAGAACACAGAAAATATGTTGCATAATTTGTTGGATAGCGTATCTCGTATCAGATACAGCTCAATTTGCTTGGCGTAAGATTGTATGATATATCATCTGTGTTTCTCATCTTTTATATGCACAATCTCTTATATATGTTCTAGGCCCCAGTGGGGAGGGGGGAATAAACCCACAAAAAGTTGTTATTTAAGAGTTTGCTAAAATCAGACTTTTTGAGCCCAGAGGTACAGACATGGCAGCTTAGCTCTAAACAATAACACAACATGATCTGCCTTTTTTAAAGGTGAACTAAAAGAAGAAGAAAATTCGCAATGGAAAACATTATTTTCAACAATTTATAATGACAAAGGACAAAAGATAACAATGTCCAAAGAGAGAAACTATATTTCTATAGGTATGCAAGGACCTGGAGCACAGGCTCATGCTGAAGTGAACAAGTGTGCAGAAAGTAGGATGTCCTGATCAGGGACTTTCACCACCAGTCTTGTACTGATTGGCCTCATGAATAAAGGCATCTTTAATTTATAGATTCACAAATGTACATTGTATCTAGAAATCCTGTGTGTCATAGTAACCAGTTTCATTCATGTTGTCCAGTGTTTCAGTTAATATTAATATCCTTTTTGTCTTTGTCGCATAGAGTTGGAAAATATTGTAGTGTTGCACACTGTCACACTTGATATACAAATTATAATCGAGAGGAAAGTAGGACTGTGTACCTTTAGTAAGTTCAGTAACTGCCTTTCAACATATAATGTAAATGTGGAAAGTCATCTCACTGATTTGGTAGCAGCTTGTTGCTGCATTCTCATGCCTGAGTTAATCTGTTGTGTGCTCTTCTCTGTTGTTTCCTTTACCTGTCACTTCTCAGTAACTCGTTAATGGACATTGATGGGGCATTAAAGGAAAGTTGTGGTAACACTAGCTAAACTTCTTTGTTGACTTGTCAGGAAATGTCAGATCTTCGCCGCTACGACCCTGTGCCAACCATGCAAGAAATGTTTGGGTCTGCCTGCAAATGTTTTTGTCAAGCCAAGGAGCTTCTAGACTCTGTGTCTCCAACAACAGAAGAGGTGTGTACCAAATACTTCAGTGTAACTTCATTTCAGGACACACAATGCATGGGTTTGGTTCTTTCAGTTACCTGTGATTATGTCACCAAGCAGTTCAGCTTTTGGTTATTGATTCATAACACCACAATATTTGCAATATATTTTATAAAATTGTAACTGGGAGAGTTTTTAAGCAAGATTCTGGTGCTTTTGCTCTGACTGCAAGTGGTATGCATCTTTCTCCGTCCCTCAGTGAGTATACTCAAGAAGACAAACATGGGCTCGGTCTAAAGTCATTTATTGGTGTCTCTGAGACGATTAAGGGCTGAGAAAGATCAGTTTTATTTTCATGGCATGCCAGGAAATGTGTAAGCTGGTTAGCTTGCAGGTAAGGCGACTGTGTAGGGTGAATGAGTCCAGGAAATGTGTCAGCTGGTTAGCTTGCAGGTAAGGCCACTGTGTAGGGTGAATGAGTCCAGGAAATGTGTCAGCTGGTTAGCTTGCAGGTAAGGCTTCAATACCTATGGCTCATGTGTAGGGTGAATGAGTCCAGGAAATGTGTAAGCTGGTTAGCTTGCAGGTAAGGCCACTGTGTAGGATGAATGAGTCCAGGAAATGTGTCAGCTGGTTAGCTTGCAGGTAAGGCCACTGTGTAGGATGAATGAGTCCAGGAAATGTGTCAGCTGGTTAGCTTGCAGGTAAGGCCACTGTGTAGGGTGAATGAGTCCAGGAAATGTGTCAGCTGGTTAGCTTGCAGGTAAGGCCACTGTGTAGGGTGAATGAGTCCAGGAAATGTGTCAGCTGGTTAGCTTGCAGGTAAGGCCACTGTGTAGGGTGAATGAGTCCAGGAAATGTGTCAGCTGGTTAGCTTGCAGGTAAGGCCTTTGTGTAGGGTGAATGAGTCCAGGAAATGTGTCAGCTGGTTAGCTTGCAGGTAAGGCCACTGTGTAGGGTGAATGAGTCCAGGAAATGTGTCAGCTGGTTAGCTTGCAGGTAAGGCCTTTGTGTAGGGTGAATGAGTCCAGGAAATGTGTCAGCTGGTTAGCTTGCAGGTAAGGCCACTGTGTAGGGTGAATGAGTCCAGGAAATGTGTCAGCTGGTTCGCTTGCAGGTAAGGCCACTGTGTAGGGTGAATGAGTCCAGGAAATGTGTAAGCTGGTTAGCTTGCAGGTAAGGCCACTGTGTAGGGTGAATGAGTCCAGGAAATGTGTCAGCTGGTTAGCTTGCAGGTAAGGCCACTGTGTAGGGTGAATGCATCCCAGAATTACATGGGCGGTATTTGGGAATACCCATTAAGCCATATGGGGAAAGAAAACGGGGAGACCAAGAGAGACTTTAAACCTAAAGCAGGTGGCAACCAACCATAAGACATGGAGATTTGTGACCTCTGCCCTATGCGCCACCCTAGGCCTAAGAGGACAAACTAACTTATTTGGGAATGTATTGATGCTTGCTAGAAGAAAGACCACTAGCTAGAGAACTCTTTATATACTTTTTTGGAAGATTATTCCGCAATTCTTTACTAGTCTGGTTGAGAATAAATCTTTTCACAATAGGAAACATGTTACACATTCAACGACTATTCACAAATTGATTTACAGCTCTGTGCTACTATAAGTTATTATAAATAAACTACACTATCTTTCTACTTCTTTCTATGAGTGTCGATCAATACACTTTCTGTTACTTGATTAATTCATGATTTATAAGTTGTTAGTATGGTTTTGTAGATATTGTTGCCAAGTATTTACTATTTTTTTCTAATTTTGTTTTCTTATCATGCTTTAAATGTAAATTAATATTCAGCTGTCTTTTTAAAATAGTTCTTTATTTGTGCACATTATGGTGTGAAAAATATATTGACCCTATAAACAATGGTTAAAAGGGGGAACATAGGCAGAGATAATGCTGGATTGTTTTGCATCCAAGCATGATAAGATGATATTAATATTTCATTGACACAAACAAGACGAATTGGTGGCTTTGCAATAGGTATTGTGAGGTTTGGTGTTATATATTGTCACTGTGGTAGCAAATTAGTTGACTACCTGCACGACCAAAGTGACAAGCTTACGGTTGGTTCATCGAACAGACATAAGTCTTTGGCCATGGGCAGAGAGACACTGGCAGGCTTTACTCGGACAATTTTGTTTTAAAGGGATGAAAAGTTCCTTTCCACTAGGAAAGTCTACACAGTCTACCAAGGCCCATCCCCCATGATGTTCTGTTTGTGTTCACAGCCAGCTCGAAGCTCTTTCTACAGCTTCACCTAGTTATTTTAGCTCTTCTTTGCACTTTTTCCTCGCAAACCCAGGTGCTTTAGTACACTGTATGTGGAAGTGGAGACAAGCCCTCTCGCGTTAACCTCGGCGGCGAAGAGTTTTGCTGTATACACCTCATCGCTCTTCAGACTAGCTACCAGATGTCTATACTTTTTAAGCTTGTATAGATGGGTTTTCTTCAATTAACGACTCATACAGTAATCTAAGCTCTATAATAATTTGGTTTGTTTACGCAAGGTTAAACAATTTTTTTATATATTATGAAAATGTAAATTAAGTAAACATCTGGCTAAAGTGATAAATGTTTAACCTGTTCAGATCCAGACCATTGTGAAGATAGCCAAGACAAACTTTGTTGTCATGAAACTGCTCATGGGAGGACATAAGGAGGACTCCATGGTAGTGTGCATGTAGTGTCTATGTGCTGTCATGTTTCACTGAATATTGTTCACATGGTATCTGTGCTATCATGTTTTACTTACGATTTTTCACACAGTGTTTGTGGGCTGTCATGTTTCACTGAATATTGTTCACATGGTATCTGTGTGCTATCATATTTCACTTACGATTGTTCACACCGTGTCTTCGGGCTGTCATGTTTGACTGAATATTGTTCACATGGTATCTGTGTGCTTTTATGTTTCACTTACGATTGTTTACACCGTGTCTTTGGGCTGTCATGTTTCACTGAATATTGTTCACATGGTATCTGTGTGCTATCATGTTTCACTTACGATTGTTTACACCGTGTCTTTGGGCTGTCATGTTTCACTGAATATTATTCACATGGTATCTGTGTGCTATCATGTTTCACTTATGATTGTTCACAGTGTCTATGTGCTGTCATGTTTCACTGAATATTGTTCACATGGTATCTGTGTGCTGTTATGTTTTACTTACGTTTGTTCACAGTGTCTATGTGCTGTCATGTTTCACTGAATATTGTTCACATGGTATCTGTGTGCTGTTATGTTTCACTTATGATTGTTCACAGTGTCTATGTGCTGTCATGTTTCGTTTTAAATTGTTCACACAATTTCTGTGGTTTTTGTGTTTCACCTTATATTGTTCACGCAGTGTCTGTAGGCTGTCTTGTTTTACTCACTCAATATTGTTCACACAGTGTCTGTGCAGTGTCTGTAGGCTGTCTTGTTTTACTCACTTAATATTGTTCACACAGTGTCTGTGCAGTGTCTGTAGGCTGTCTTGTTTTACTCACTTAATATTGTTCACACAGTGTCTGTGCAGTGTCTGTAGGCTGTCTTGTTTCACTCACTTAATATTGTTCACACAGTGTCTGTGCAGTGTCTGTAGGCTGTCTTGTTTTACTCACTTAATATTGTTCACACAGTGTCTGTGCAGTGTCTGTAGGCTGTCTTGTTTTACTCACTCAATATTGTTCACACAGTGTCTGTAGGCTGTCTTGTTTCACTCACTTAATATTGTTCACACAGTGTCTGTGCAGTGTCTGTAGGCTGTCTTGTTTTACTCACTTAATATTGTTCACACAGTGTCTGTGCAGTGTCTGTAGGCTGTCTTGTTTTACTCACTCAATATTGTTCACACAGTGTCTGTGCAGTGTCTGTAGGCTGTCTTGTTTCACTCACTTAATATTGTTCACACAGTGTCTGTGCAGTGTCTGTAGGCTGTCTTGTTTTACTCACTTAATATTGTTCACACGCTGTCTGTATGCTGTCATGATTTCACTCAATATTGTTTAGACAGTGTCTAAGTGCTGTCATGTTTCACTAGATATATTGTTCATACAGTTTCTTTGGGCTATCTTGTTTCACTTTATATTGTTCACACAGTTGCACTAACTATTGTTCATATAATATTGTTCAGACGGCGTCTGTAAACTGTTATTTTGCATTAACTATTGTTCACACAGTGTCTGTGAACTATCCTATTTCACTATATATTGTTCACATATTATTGTTCACATAGTGTTCTCATGTTTCACTAATAGCTTATGTAGTGCTTGGTGTCATCACATTTGATGGACAGCTTATGTAATATATGCTGTCATGTTCAACAGCTTATTTAATGTTTGCTGTCAGTTTTGATGGACAACTTATGTAGTGAGTGCTGTCATGTTCAACTGACAGCTTATTTAATGTTTGCTGTCAAATTTGATGGACAACTTATGTAGTGAGTGCTGTCATGTTCAACTGACAGCTTATTTAATGTTTGCTGTCAAATTTGATGGACAACTTATGTAGTGAGTGCTGTCATGTTCAACTGACAGCTTATTTAATGTTTGCTGTCAAATTTGATGGACAACTTATGTAGTGAGTGCTGTCATGTTCAACTGACAGCTTATTTAATGTTTGCTGTCAAATTTGATGGACAACTTATGTAGTGAGTGCTGTCATGTTCAACTGACAGCTTATTTAATGTTTGCTGTCAATTTTGATGGACAACTTATGTAGTGAGTGCTGTCATGTTCAACTGATAGCTTATGTAATGTTTGCTGTCGTATCTGATAGACAGCTTATGTAATAAGTACTGTCATATTCGGCGGACAGCTTATGTGATGTGTTCTGTCATATTTGACTGAAATCTTGTTTAATGAGTGATGTCAAATTTGATCTGCAGCTTATGTAATGCGTGCTGTCTTATTCGACTGTTTTGTTTATAAACTTATCAATAACATAACTGGGTGAAATAATATTCCACCTTTCATGCTATTTATTCTCTATATATCTAATTATTATTCTATAGAAGTGTAGTTAACTGTTACTGGAGTTTATACTCAGGTGGGTGGTTGAATTTTGATATTTGTTCTCCTAATATCTTGTTAAATAATACTATAATTTATTCTTTATAAATCTAGTTAACTCTTTCAGTCCAGGGGTAGAGCATCAGAGGCACAAGGTGTAGTAAAGAGAGATGCATTCCTTTGGACTCAAAGAGTTAAATGGTACCTTGAATGTATTGACCAAATTTCTAGTTAAGGATACTGGAATATGGTCTGCATATTTTCTACTTATCCTCCAAAAATCTAGTTATCTTTATTGGTTACTGTACAAAAACTGCACATTTTTCTATTTTAGAATAAACGCCTAACAGAAGACAGACAATGCTTGCAGACCCAGGAACAGTTTGAATAATATACATCTGTTTTATTGTATTCCTCAGGACCCACCAGAGTTTGACTTTTCACAGCACAAAATTTTCCCTGTACTGAAGCTAGTTTGATGTCACGTGAGGTCAGAGGTGAATGGCAGCTGACATTGGTGGTGTATGTGGTGACATTTAGTTACGGAGACTAGACTAGATAGAACTGAGATATATATATAAGGACATAAACATTTCACATATATTTCACACAGCCTTGTTGTTTATATTTTAGTTGTATGAGTTCTAGTTTGCCACATTCTAATTTGCTTTGGTTAATTAACATGTTGACCCATCAAAGAGAGTGAGAAGCAACAACGAAATACATGAACTGGTTAAATCACCACTGATAACTAGCATCATGAGAGCTAATTGACTGAAATAGTTAGGGCATATTGAAAAAATGTCAGATGATAGAGAAGTAAAAACTGTATACACGAGAAAGATTAATGGCCGTAGACCATAAGGCAGAGCAAGAAGACTTTGTAGAGATAATATCCAGACAGACCTGCAAACACTTGTGTCACCAGCTGGAAAGAGAAGGCCAACCAGACAGATGAATGGAGGCAGGTGATATCTGCAACAATAAACCTCAAGGGCTTGGAATGCTTAAGAAGAAGAATTAACAGGTTGAGATATGACAGTGATTCATTATCCATGCATAGAAGCAGTGATTAGTCTTCCCATGGGATTGGAGGGGGATAGGTCCACTTCCTCTTAGCAGGCATGTCATAAATGGTGACTGATTGTTTGCTGAAATTGTATGTCCTGGGCTGAAACCTACGAATGTCGCATCCTAGCTGTAAACCCCAATAAACATGTTGCCCTTTTAAGGGTAAAAATAGAGGAGGTCAATGTTCACACATGGAGCACTAGGTTTTCACTTGAACAAAGCCAAGGCAAATCATGGGGAGGCAAACATGTGGAAAGCACAGGCGGCTGGCTGATCATCACTCATCAACTTCTTTTTTCCCTACACAATATGGAGCAGCCATCATATACACTATGCATTATGGCTTGGAAAAAGACCATTGACTGTCACTGTTGTACGACTAGAAGTTTAGAAATTTAACGCATTGACTGATCAACAACTTTTCTGGCATCAGAGCGCATTAATGATAGGAATGTATTTGCCCCTAGTCACTTTCAGATTGACTCCACCTCATTAAATAGGCATGAGATCTGGGGAGGAAAGACTCCAGTCTGGAGTGTCAGGGAGTTGTTTAGATAATGCAAGGAAGGTGATAGGTTACAGTTTCCACTTGTAGGCAGTGGATGGATGAACACCAAGAGTAATGCCACTGAGCCAAGAATGTAAAATTGAATTAACACTAATGGTAAATACTACATTAGCCAGTGTGAATCAGAACTGAATAAACAATAATGGTGAAAACCACTTTTTGAGCCAATTTGAATGCAAAATGACGGTTAGAATGTGAAACTGAGTACATGATTATAAATTATTTTAATGTGTGTCTAGCTTGCTTCCACGTTATCTATTATCGAGATAGCATGATGCTTCCACATTTATCTATTACTAAGATAGCATGCTCTTTTTGTATGTCTATTTGAAAACAGAATATGACTGAGTGGTGTGCAATTGTCAGTGTTGTTCTGCCTGATGCATTCTGATGAGCACAAATCTCTTCTTGTGTGTTGAGTTAATACACTTTGAGTAGTGCTTCGTTTCCCCTTCTTATGTTATTACTTCATGTTGTCAGTGCATGAAAGGACCCTGCCATAGACACTTATAGAGCGAAGAGTGCAACAGTTAGAAGACAATGGATAGATGACATTTCAAGTCATTGCACATTTACATAGAATCTCAGTAGCTGATGTCACCCAGTGAGTGCTGAACAACCAGCTTCTCCTCCCCACATTTGATGACAAAAACAGAAGATGATTAGGTTGAGAAATGGTGATTGTGATACTGTCATAAGGAGATCAAGTAACAGGTCATCACGTATTCTAAGTTACAGTCAGCTGAACAAAATCCCTCTGCAACTTGGGATTACGCCTGGAATGCTGTGCTGTTATTCCTGGTCACTATCCAAAGAAGCAATGTATGAAACAGAATGTTGCTGTTTGAGTGCAGTCTGATCAAACTAACAGGACAAGAAGCACAAGTATAAAATGTATTCACTTGCTGCGGGATATTCCTTATCTCACAGATGAGGCAACTGTGATAGTGTCACACTCGCATTGGACTATTTAGTCACCAGCAGTGCTGTTAGCTGTCCCTACAGTGGCACAACTTTTTATTCCGTCAGGGTTAAGATTAAAAGTCGTCCCCATGTGGGATGCAATTTTTTGGCTTCTGCCGGGGGCCCTGAATAGAACCGGGGCATAGATATGGCCTAACGGCTGAAAGGGGTTTCTGGGACCTCTCCACAGGTGATCCTTATCTGCATGGTGGCATTTTGTGTCCCCAGGTGTTTATTGCTTGTGTGATGTCCTGGTGGGATACAACTACCCATCTACTTTCAGGACTATCCATTGTTCTACTACGGCACTGTTAAAAATAGTCATGTCCCAGGTTCTGTGCCTAAAATGGCTCTTAACAAGGTCTAGCAAACTCCATCATCATTAACATAGTCTCTTCCATGAAGTGAATTCCCAGGCCTGTCCAGTATGTTATTACTGACAGAAATTGTTGGCCATTTTCTGTGTGTGGTTCAGGGCCATAACCATTTAAAAGGCACCAGTTCCATCGAGATCAATCTTTTCTTAGTGGTTGAACAGCTTTAAAGAAAGATATATAGAAGCAAAGACGTCATGCCTTGGACTTGATCTCGGCTGTTAATGCAGAATAATATTAGCATCCCCAACTGATTTTGCTGGTGTTTCATGCAGTGGTCAATGATGGAATTATGCCACTTTTCGCCGGATTCATTTAGGGTCATGATTTTAATGCACTTTACAAAAGTCATGTCCATCTCACAAAAAGACTAGATCACAAATAACGAGTATTCGAAATAACAACAACCCCCCCCCCCCCCCCCCCCACCATATTGATTTGCGAAATAAGGATAACATATCCTTTTTGTATAAAATAAATAAATGCAAACTGATTGCTATCCTTCATGAAACGAAAGATATGTAATTAAAAAGTAAGTTAAATTTAGTTATTCTGCATTAGAATATATTTGCCCAAGAAATATTCTTAATTATTCTGTACAAATTGAAAAACCATAGAACCCACTGCAAGTGAAATACTTTAGCTTCACGTTTTTCAAATAATTATAATAAATATAAAAACACATTGTTTGCTTAAATACAAAAAACAAGTAAATGGCCTTGTCACACCCTTACTGGACATACAGTTCAACGTTAACTGGCCTTGTCACACCTTGGCTTACTGGACATAAGTCAACGTATATAGTAAATGGCCTTGTCACACCCTTGGCTTACTGGACATACAGTCAACGTATATAGTAAATGGCCTTGTCACACCCTTGGCTTACTGGACATACAGTCAACGTATATAGTAAATGGCCTTGTCACACCCTTGGCTTACTGGACATACAGTCAACGTATATAGTAAATGGCCTTGTCACACCCTTGGCTTACTGGACATACAGTCAACGTATATAGTAAATGACCTTGTCACATCCTTGGCTTACTGGACATACAGTCAACGTATATAGTAAATGGCCTTGTCACACCCTTGGCTTACTGGACATACAGTCAACGTATATAGTAAATGGCCTTGTCACACCCTTGGCTTACTGGACATACAGTCAACGTATATAGTAAATGGCCTTGTCACATCCTTGGCTTACTGGACATACAGTCAACGTATATAGTAAATGGCCTTGTCACACCCTTGGCTTACTGGACATACAGTCAACGTATATAGTAAATGGCCTTGTCACACCCTTGGCTTACTGGACATACAGTCAACGTATATAGTAAATGGCCTTGTCACACCCTTGGCTTACTGGACTTACTGGACATATATAGTCAACCCTTATACAGTCAAGTATAATGGCCTTGTCACACCCTTGGCTTACTGGACATACAGTCAATGTATATAGTAAATGACCTTGTCACACCCTTGGCTTACTGGACAAAAAGTCAACCTATATTTATTATTCTAGTGGCACATCAGACATATGATGCTAGAAGCATATTTTTATAGTCCAGTCAACACTTGAGTGATGTGGTCAACATCACCCCAGCTGCCTTTACCTCCCAGGAAGAAATCTCCTTGACAAAGTCATTTGCCTTACTCTCTGAAGGTCGTGGGTTCATTTCATGGCTGCATTTTTCAGACCACAAGAACAGTTTTACCAGAGATACCTGGGGATCATCGCTGAAGCTGTGGAATCTGTGCAGTGTTCTCGACAGATGACCAGGCTACTGTGTAGAGAGAGAGACTGAGCCATACACATTAAAATCTGATGCAATAAAGTCGATCGTCTTGACTTTAACTTCCCGGTACATTAATTACATGCTACCATTTAGGGTTGGTCAACCTTGGAGCCAAGGTCAGTTTACAAAAAACAAAAAAAGACTGATGTAAATTTGAACCTAGGGCTATGAGGATAACAGGCAAGTGTCTAGTTTTTGTTTGTTTGTTAAACTGTAATATGAAAATTGATTAATTAGAAAAACATGAAACAGTTATAACCTGAATATAGTAAATGTATATACATATAACTAAAACTACAATGACACTTGTGAAACTTGAAAATAAAAAATTGAAACAAACATGGAATTTATGAACAACCTTTCATTGTAGCACTTGAAAACACAAGCTGAAGGCTCATGATGCCAGGCTGTTGTAGTCATGATGTTTGAGAGGTTGTGACCAATCAAGTGAGGACAACAGGGTGATTCAACAGGTTTACACTAGCATAGAAAACAGCTAACCAGAAGCCTGTATTAAAGAGATCTTTTGAATGTGTTGATTATAGAATAGAAGGTCTTTGATTCTTCCATTATATTCAATGATAGGAACATGTCTGGCCAATGAACTGTTTGCTACAACTCCTCTAGAAAAAGTTATCATCTCAACATTGTCTCTGGTGCACCAAATTGTGTCAGTCACGCTTTGAAAATGCACAGATTAGTTTTCAAAGAGACAAACTAAAGATCAAAACAAACATAGAGAAAGAGTCCGCTTAATGCGGGTCAGTGGTGAAGTAGCCCATAAGTGCAGCAAGACATCTTGACAGAAGCTGGCATGGAGATAATGGCAGCAGATTGATTGTACGTACTCCAACTGATAGCTGTTCTGTTCATGACACTGCTTGTAACATCCATGGATACAGCTGCAAACATTGCACAGAATTTCAGTTAGTATTTGGGTGAATTCTCTTTCAGTCGTTGCTCTCAGGTCAAGACTTTACAGATTGTGTGCTATCAGCCTTATCTTTGATGTATCATGATGCACACAAAAAGGCTCAGAGGTGTAAGGTCTGCTATGCACAGAGAAAATCAAGAGATACCTCTTCTTCCAATCTATCAGTTGGCAGACATTTCATCAAAAATGTTCTTACATGATTATGGCACTGAGAGATCCTTCCTCTTGTTGACAAATAGAAATGCGTATAATACTTTTGGGACACCCTGTTTATGGAATTGAATGAATATTTTTTAATGTGAATAAGAGAGAGGTGGAGGAAATGGTTGTGGTTATTTTATAGATGTGGATTGTAGAACTTCACAGAACTTAAAACAAGTACACTATCACTAGAGTGTGGGAGAGGAATAGAGTGGATGTGAGGGGGTTACTTTATAGATGTGGATTGTAGAATTTAGTCAGCAGAACATCAAACAAGTACACCATCACTAGAGTGTGGGTGAGGCGTGGTGTGGATGTGTGTGATTACAGATGTGGATTGTAGAATTTAGTCAGCAGAACATCAAACAAGTACACCATCACTAGAGTGTGGTGTGGATGTATGTGGTTACCTTACAGAAGTGGATTGTAGAACTCAGCAAAACCTTAAACAGGTACACCATCACTAGAGTGTGGGTGAGGTGTGGTGTGGATGTGTGTGATTACTTTACAGATGTGGATTGTAGAAGTCAGTCAGCAGAACCTCAAACAGGTACACCATCACTAGAGTGTGGGTGAGGTGTGGTGTGGATGTGTGTGATTACTTTACAGGTGTGGATTGTAGAAGTCAGTCAGCAGAACCTCAAACAGGTACACCATCACTAGAGTGTGGGTGAGGTGTGGTGTGGATGTGTGTGATTACTTTACAGGTGTGGATTGTAGAAGTCAGTCAGCAGAACCTCAAACAGGTACACCATCACTAGAGTGTACCTGTGTAGAAATCATCCTGCAGATTTATTGGGCTTCAGCTTCATCTCCACTTTTCTCAGAGAGTAGAACTCATTGTCCTTCAGCGTGAACCAGACAATGCCGTCAGGGTAGTTGGACTGGCTCTGTGAGTACCAGGCTGTGTGGTAGATGCCATTGAGCTGGCTGTAGAAACAGCTGTTGTACCACCAGCCTGCCTGTGGAGGACCAAAACAAGAGCAGACTAAGTAAAAGTGCTGGAAGTTTGACCTAGTCTGGTTTCTTCCTCTTCTTCTTGTTCATTCGCTGTAAACCTACGCAGAAAGTCCTGGTCGCTCAACTGCTGTAAACCTACACAGAAAGTCCTGGTCGCTCAACTGCTGTAAACCTACGCAGAAAGTCCTGGTCGCTCATCTGCTGTAAACCTACGCAGAAAGTCCTGGTCGCTTAACTGCTGTAAACCTACGCAGAAAGTCCTGGTCGCTCATCTGCTGTAAACCTACGCAGAAAGTCCTGGTCGCTTAACTGCTGTAAACCTACACAGAAAGTCCTGGTCGCTCATCTGCTGTAAACCTACGCAGAAAGTCCTGGCTGCTTATCAGCTTCTGGACTTTGGTCTAGTTCCAGAACTTGAGTGTTGCTTACACATCCGTTTTACAAATCTGGATTCTTGTAAGCAGACTGTTGGTTCCTTATTTGTATTGCAACCTCGACCTTATCTTTATTGGTCTGTCCCCTACCCCCCCCCCCCCCAACTCCCACCCTCACTAGAGCATCTATTTCTATGACGACCACAAAGTGGTGAAGATCAAGGCCTTCTATAATTTATATACCTGAGAAGATCTTGAGTGTGGCCAGTACGAGTAGTAGTAGTCATTTTCACAAGATATCCCGTTCAACCTTCTGGGTTATAATTGGTATAAAGTGTTCATTAGGTTCTTTGAGCATACATTTGTTATTCTTCTTCTTTTTTGCGTTCGCCAGCTGTACACTCTGGCGGAAAGTTTTGGTTGTTCATCCACTTCTGGACTGCAGCCTTGTTCCAGAACCTGAGTGTTGCATGTGCATCAGTTTTACAGATCTGATTCACTTAAATGCAGACTGTTGGTTATTTGCCCCTCAGGCAGATGCACTCCGGCTTCAAAGGAAGCTCCCAATTAGTCGACTCTTACGACATGCTTTTGGGTAGGCAGTGGGTTTATTCTTGTTTTCTCTGCAATGGAATCCCAGAACCCACACGAAGAATTTGTTATTTTATGTATCGCGTCATTATTTATTTAAGAAATTATTGTAATTTGCATTTGGAGTCACCGTGGTGTATCGGCTAGACGCTCGTCTGCGGATCTGAAGGTCGTTGGTTCGGCTCCTGGCGGAGCGGGACTTCTTTTTTTTTTTTTAAATGACTTTGGCTCAAAAGTTAATCCAGCCTTGAGTGGGTACCAGGTATAGTCCTGGTAAGTAAAGGCGGCCGGCGTGATGCTGACCACATCATCCACCAATGCCGTTTAGTCTATAAAGTATAAGTCTAGCCCTGTTTGCCCAATACGACTGAACATGTGGAAAATGGCCCTTTACTTGTGTAATTTAAAATACTGTTCAAATTAGTGTCTTGTTCAAACCTTTTTGGGTTGTGATTAACATAGAAATTGTGAATTCGTTTAATTGTTGCTTATTCTCGATTTTATCTTTAGGAATATTATCTTCCTGTTAATGTTTATTCTACGGATAATGACATATGGGTGTCCTGAGTCTGAAGAATCTCAGCGCATTGTACGAACTCCGTTGCGCCGGAGAGGATCCTTAAATACTTTGGGTAGATTTTAAGACTGAGTCCTGGTCCCGAAGCCAGAGGAAATTACTTGAAGTCCACATGAAAAAATCCCACCCTTCACCGGGATTTGACCTCCAGCACTCCGGACGGACGCCATACCTCAAGATCACTCATCCCCGATCTTATCTTTAAAGATGGCATGGGCAATTCTTACTATTCTATGCAGGGATTTTAGTATAGTAATAAATTGCTCAGTGTGCAGTGCAAACTGAATATGATTCCTGTGTTGGTTTGAAGTTGAAACTGGAGTAACACAGGTATGCATTTCATCTCCTTTGGTTTTTCTTGTTTTTTTTCCCCTCTCAATAAGCCCCGACTGGAGGAGGAAAATAATGTATTGAAAACACTGGCATTGACACGGTGGATAACACTCACAGTTCGAAGATATCGATTTTGCTGATGCTATTGTTCTGTTAAATAAAAGTTTTCCATCGTCATAGGTCATTCATGTTGTGAGTTAATGGTTTTCTTTGGAGTGCATTGTTCTCACACTGCAGCACGTAATACTCCATATTACCGTGCTTCTGGGATAAATCACAGGTTTCTTCCTGTACGGTAAAGCAACCCAATCTAAGTTGTAGCCTAAACAATTTACAATTGCATAGGTATTTGCAGTGGTGAGGTGGGAAAGCCTTGAAGGTAGAGGGTTCATTTCACCGTTGCAAAGTGCAGTTTTTACCGAACCGCTGAGATCTTCGCCGGAGCTTCAGTGTTCATGTGACTAGCGGTTCCGCTGAGAGAGACAGTACCAAATGGGATAAAAACTGGAACAGTTAAGTCAGCTGTAACCTTTGAATCGGTGATTTGATGTCCCTTCTGCTCGTAGAATGAGCCCTGGTCCGTGCACCACCACATGGGTTTCTAATCATCTGCATCTCTACCTGAAGTTTGAAATTTGTCCTCTTCTTCTTCTTCTTCTTATTCGTGTTCTCCTACTTCTTCTTGTTCTCCTTCTTCTTATTCTTCTTCTTTTTCTTCTTCTTCTGGTTAGCAGGCACCAGCTGCAGACTCCGGCGGAAATTTCAGGATGTTTGTCCGCTTCTGAACTTTAAGTCTTGTTCCATAACTTCATTTTTGACTGCACATCCACTTTACAGATCTGCCTTATTTTTGTGCAGACTGTTAATTCTCTCACTTCCAGGCAGAGACAGTCTGACTTTAAAGGAAATATCCCCAGCTAGTCGCCATTAACGACATGCTTGTTAGGGAACATTGGGTCAATTTTCCCCTACCATCACAATAAGGCCTCAGAACCCACTGGGGACATTTGCATTCAAATTAGTGCATGTAATGACCAAGATTGGCGGATGGTCAAGGTTTCTCACTGGTCAAGACCTTTAGGTCGCTCTTCTTGACGCTGCCAATCCAAATACAAGGTCTCCAGTGTGAGCAGAATTGCAAAGACAGCCATGTTTCTGTGTAGATATTTGGTTTCTGAGTTCGCTGAGGGGAGGAAAAGGTTTGCAGCACAATTTCTGGACCGGGGGGGGGGGGGGTATTCCTTCACAAATATAGTGATACTGAGTATAGGACTTATTTAAGGGGTTTGATTGGTTGATAGAATGGGGGAAATCCCTAGATAGCTGGGGGAACGAGATAGCTGGGGGAAGAGCTGGCCAGCGAGTTATTGTGTGACAGGACCCCAGAGCGAGAAGGGGTGAATGCAGACCCAGAACAAGAAGGAGTGAAAGTGGACCCAGAGGAGGAGTAAACGTCGAAGATAGTTTGTATCGAAGTGATGTTGAAGTACAACTGAAAGAAGCACAGTAGAGGTGTCCTACTGACTGGTAGTTGAGTCAGTCGTCTGTATGTCAATGTCAGCGTCAAGGCTGTATGCTCAAAGTGCGAACACGTGAACCCTGCGTGGATGACGTCAGTGTTAGGCTGTAAAGTTGATAGTAGACTGGTAATGGATTCTCGTAGCTTACGTGTTATTGCTAATAAATATAAAACTGTAATCAGCTTTCGACATTTGGAGACGGGCGGTGGTGGATTAAAAGATAAATCTGACCGGTCTGACCTGTGAACGCTGCCTCTAAACAACAGCCAGTGTGTGAGAAGTACTAAGGAGATCCCAGTAAGAGAGACATTACAGCAACCTGAATCCAGTAGATATGGGTCTTTTCAGGTCTCAGACATGTTGAGCATCAGTTCCAGGGATTGACAACCAAGCTGATACATTTCTCTTGACCAAAGTACTATCCTGTTGGGAACTGCGTTGCAAATCTCTTAATTCCCCCCCCCCCCCCCACACACACACACACACACACCCCATCATGTCTGCGAAAGAGCTGACGAGATACTGAGTTTCTTTTAGGCAGAGTGTGATGACAGCGATTTTTGCGAAGATCCTGCTACTTGATGATGGTGATTTGATGATGATGATGATGGTGGTGGTGGTAGTAGTGGTGATGATGTTTTGCATTAGCAACAGAAAGGAAACGACCCTGTTCAAGCCATTGGTGCATCACTATATGGTGTTAGCCTCATATGTGTATATACCAATCTGCACTCACTGGATAGCATCGTGAGCGCCTTAGCTTCCCATGACATTCCGGAGGCCCATCTCAGCCTTGATCGACCTCCAGGCCAATTTGTAAGACCTGTCTCCGTGCAGATTCTAACACAAGACCTTCATGTTATCGCGTTGAACGTCTAGCCACTGAGCTACCGTGGCTCCCCAATCAATGTAAGTAACCGTACCTTGTTCTCTGCCGCACAGTGGCGCTCGTGTAAGTCGTTGTCCATATCTTCAGTGCTAAAAGCCATTTTGTTGTGGTAGGCGAACGAGTCTCCAGCGTTGCCGGTGAACTCGCCAATGGTCAGCTTGTAATGCTCTTTTGCTCCGTCCACCTGGTGGGTAACATAGAAACGTGAAGAGAATGCCAGGTTGGTTGGGCGTAATAGTTAAACTCTAGATAAAATACAGGTGTACAAGTTCATTCGGTGAACCGATAGCAGTTCTGAACCATGCGAAACAGAGGAGAGGCTCTGTGTGACTATCGCAACTGCTTGTATTTGCCATCTTTTTGGGTGGTTTGGGGGGAAAAAAGGGGACGGGATGAGCCTGAAGTTTTTAAGGCCGCGTGGTTAATGCAGCTCCCAAATGAAGAAGGAAGTTATATGGAATCGATGGAGGATATGATATAGAGCACTAAAAGAAAACAAGATTTGTTGGATATTATTGAAACTGAAGAACTGAGTGTGAACATCATCACCCGTACACTTCACATTTATCAAGGGAGACCAACAATAAAAGTGTTACCTGAAGGAAGCATCCCCTCTCTGTCTGTCTGTCAGTCTGTCCGTCCGTCTGTCTGTCTCTGTGTGTGGTGTGTGTATGTATGTATGCATGTATGTTGGTGTGTGTATACATTTATGTATGTATGTTTATGGGTGTGGGTATGTGTATGAGTAGGTGTGCATTTATGATTATAATTGAATGTCAGTGTGTATGCATAGGCCTATGAGTGTGTTTGTGTTTGAGCAATAAAGACAATGTGTTCGTGGGTATTTTTGAGTATGACTGTGTGTATATGATGTGTGTATGCATTATTTCTTTGTATTTATGTATGTTTCTATATAGACATAACATGCATTATTGTAAACATTAACATTATTTATAACATGCAATAGTGGTCTGAAAGATGACTGTTTAGAAGGGCCGAATGTAGGACGGGCCTGCATGCCCAATTTGTAACCCTTTGAAAATAATGTTCGTTCGTTTGTTCGGTCTGTCTATATATATATATATAAATCAATGTTTGTGTGTTTGTTTCACCCCTATAGACTCGGAAACTACTGAACTGATTTAGCTGAAATTTTCAGGTTATGTTTGTTGTGATACCGGATTTTGAACTGTCGTGGTTTAAAATTCAAACTGTCACTGTTAGAGATAGGTGACCACAATTTATGCAATAATATACGCAACTAATATTTATAACTTTAGTGATTTCTAATTATAGCCACGTTAGTAATTGCGCATGCGCCGCCGTAGTCAGAACGCAAGGCTTCCGCCATTCGCCGGCGAGTTACGTGCAGCCAACGCCTTCTCTAATACATAGAGTATGTCTAGGTACAGCAAACAAGACTATCTCTATATTTGCCACAATAACCATATTTAACACGATTTCTATTTTCTGTTTTTTTTTTTCAAAGACTATCTCTATATCTGAGCAGACAATGATTGTATTAGACACGTGCGTTTTCTATTTTCTTTCATTTCCATTTAGCCAAACTATGCCACAGCAACGCGTGGCCGGGTACAGCTGAGTATATATATATATATATATATATATATGTATATATATATATATTAGTATATCAATATATATATTATATAATATTGTCTATATATATATATATATATATATATATATATATATATATTATATATATATATAATATATATATATATATATATATAATATATATATTTATCGTTCCCCAACCAAATTTTTTTTCCTCTCATACACAAAACAATTTGCCACTTGAACACTTGTCTACAGTGACAAACATGACGTTCTTACATACATAGAATCTGGAATACTCGGCATAATACTGTTCTCCCTCCCAGTCCCAGAAATCAATGCGAAGTGTGTACTGTTTCTGTGGAAAAAGCATAATCATACTGTCAGCTTAGTTGTTGGTCGAGATTTCAACATCACCGCTATCAGGTTTCCCCATACTTGCTTCGTTCCTGAGTCAGTGAGTATTGTCATATTGTCAACATTATGTATTCTCTAGTTAGCAACATAACATTTATAACTTTGTCTGTGGTGTGATGAGTGTGTACTTTATATTTAACAACCATTTGAAAGTAAAGACGTTTTTTCGTTCGTCATCTATGTACACAACTATTCGAATGAGTGTACAATACGACGTTCTGTGGTTTTGTCATCAGAAGAGAGGTTTTGGAAAACATCGTCATGTCGTCAATGATTTACGCGAAACACACACATACACACACACACACACACACACTCGCACAGCGATGGAAAGAGAAAGAGAGAGGGAGAGACAGACAGACAGACAGACAGACAGACAGACAGACAGACAGACAGACAGACAGACAGACAGACAGACAGACAGACAGACAGACAGACGATGCTGGGTAGTCTAAGATGGTTTCAGAAGGAAACATCAAGGAGCAAGATCTATGAAAAGATACAAAAACACTTAAACCTGATGATGAGACACCAGACAGATGATGTAAATGGCTTTCTATGATGGCAGTGAGTTGAGAACAAACACTCCATCATGGAGTTTCATATCACCATCTGGTGAAGTGCTCGGAACATAATAGGTACCAATCAATAGTGTGACGTGGGCATCGCCTCACCTGCTTAGTCAGTAGATGAATCAGATCATTGCCGAGCCATTGTTCTCCGTAAGGGTTTCCAAAGCCATGCTGATACTCCGACCATCGCCTGTTGAAGTTGATGGTGCCGTCGATTCGTCTCTGGATAAGAGTGTACCTGAAAAGTGGCGTGCATCGCATTAGTTGTAGTACTGTTTAGTTTACTGTAGAGTGTAATTTTTAACTTTAAACTTTTTCATCAGTTGTGTCATTTGAGCCGCTGGCTTTCATGCTCACGTAAACTCAAGTCATGTAGCAGTTACATGCCAGCTGTTTTACCTCAGCCCTGGAACCATCATGTCCAGTGGACTTTGGCCCATTTTGTTAGTGATCATCATCATACATCTTGTGCTGACGCGAACCTGTATATGGGTGTTCCCTAAATGTTGTAGTAGAATTATAATTGTACTACTCATGAAAACTTTGTAGATTATTTATGAGATATTTAACCAAAATGTCTATTGCTTACCTCCAGATAATTATTGTTTGCTTGTCTATACCCCCCATATAATTGTTGTTTGTTTGTCTATCTTGTAGCCGGGCTATATTATATTATAAACATTCTTTAATTGAGCTTTTTTGACAAGTGTGATTTCCCTGAAGTAAAAGAAGAACAATAACAAGAACTAGAAGAACAAGAAGGGGAAAGGATAGAAGAGAGAAAGATTATCCTCAATTCGCCCAAGATGCTTAAAGAGCAGGAAGTTCCTTTACTTTGTTGAAGGATGTCTACCAATGAGCATTCATTGAAGGATGTCTACCAATGAGCATTCATTGAAGGATGTCTACCAATGAGCATTCATTGAAGAATGTCTACCAATGAGCATTCATTGAAGGATGTAGGCAGTGTAAGGTAACAAATGTGTCAGCATGATAGTTGTGACAGACTGGGCATAACTGTTTCGACAAGGACGGGAGTTCTTCCATAGCCGTGTCATGAGCATATTGTTGCAACAGAAAAACCATCGCCAGAATTGGTGCAATACAGATGAAGCATACGTTCGCTAGCCAAAGAATTCCATGTGTCAGTTTGCACCGCTGAAAAAGTTATTCGTAAGAAACTGCCATATCAGAAGGTGTGTTTGTAGTGGGCACTTCAGATTTTGACCAACCACCAAAAGAAGGGAGGTTGGGAATGGTGTTTCTGCGTAAGGTGTGGACCAATTTTTAATCAACGCGACCATTTTCTCAACGGTCAAAAACAGAACCTATAGATCATTTGTTCTAAACATCAATGAAGATTGTCTTATAAACAGCATCTTGTCTCGGAAGCTGAAATAATTTTGGTCATATCAAGCGCCACGACGGATTGGAAAACACAATATTAGCAGAAGGCATGGTACCACGAAGGTAGGGGCAGGAGCCGACTAACACGAAGATGGCATAGAAATAAGGGACTTTTTGAATATGGAAGTACATGAGGCGGCAGAGCTGACGAGAGACCAAGTTTATTTCAGACAGACCGTGATGAGAGTGACGTTCTGCAAAGGACCTGCTACATGATGATGATGACAGATCATTTGACGATAAGCAAGTGCTCTATTTGTTTGTTAGTACTTATAACATAACTATGACATGATCATGTTCAACACATGCGATTACGAGTGTTGCGGTACGAAAGAGTAACAAATAAAGGCTGTTCTGTTAGAAAAACCATTTAACCTAATGTACCGGAAACGCTGTTATCATTTCGACTTGCCTGGCTGTCTGGTTGCCTGGCCGCTATGACATATTTGAACCCTCGCCAAGGCAAAGATATTGTGAAACAAATTTAGTCCATAGAAACTGAAACCAGCATAAAATGATTACAAGGACATTGCATGGGATGTAAAGTCTGATGCGCTGACCACACAATTCATCCAGTTTAATTTGTCTTAAAATACTGGTGTTTTACCATATACTCACTATACCTGGTGATACGAAAAAGTCTTTATTAATCTCCTTTGTTCCCCTACCATGTGTGTGCACGAGCGCGTATATGCGTGTGAACATGAGAGAGAGAGAGAGAGAGAGAGAGAGAGAGAGAGAGAGAGAGAGGGAGAGAGAGAATGTGTGCGTGTGAAGAAAGTAACGGAGCTTGTTTTGTCCTAATCACTACGTTACTAACAAATGGTAAACTGATCAATGCGCTGCGAGTTTCTTTGTACAGATTAATTAGTCTAAATGGCGTTTTCTGTTTAAAAATCGCCCTTAGCAAATCTGATCGTTTTGTTCAGGATTGTGATAAGCTGATTGGTTTCGCAGTCGCGATGAACAGCTCCTTGTGTCTATTCGTTCTGAACCTTTAGTTGCGTATCCTTTACAGGACGTTGCAGAACCAACCCCAACAGCCCCTGGCTGTTGTGTGGTTTTTCTAGGCAAATTTACGTCCAGTAGTTTACAAATGCCCTCTGGACGGTCGGCTTTCTTGATACCTCTGTCGAAACCAACGAAAGGCGCATGGCCCGCAGTTGGGATCGAACCCGGCATCCCTGCATTACAAAGTGTTCGCATCGACTTAGCCACAGAACCGACACCCGTTCTGAAACTGAGGATAATAAGGGATGTTTATCTCTCTGACACCATAGCAGTAACATTCTAATGTGCACACTGCGGGCCAAGATAAATGGACATTTATTTCCTGATTCACAAATAATGGTAAGTATACAACGGTAAATGAATAGTGTCGTTATAAACTAGTTCTTATGTCAATTCCATTTCGGGAGGTGGGGTGGGGGGGGGGGGGCATTATTGCTTTTTCCTTGTGTTCTATGCAGATAATTATAAACTTGTTTAGTTCATTGCCCTAAGATATATGCACTCGTGTGAATTGTTGCTGTTTGCATTCTGCGCTTGATTATTTTCAGTTTAAGTAGACAAGGAAATCATGACCGACGGCTGTTGGTTGATGATGTCTGAATCTACAAATCGTGTATAGTTTGTAAACTACTCGGTAATTGTAAAATATACAATTTTTAAAGCACTATACAAATTGAAAGCTAAACAAATTTAGTCAAAAAATACCATTTTCCACGCCTTTAAGCGAATTGGGCATATAGGGTTAGACCTGTATTTTATAGACCTATCGGCACTTGGTGGCTGATGTGGTCAGAATATCACCGGCCGCCTTTACTTCTCAGGACTAAGGAATTATTGATGGCTTGTGAAAAATGGCGTACATCCCACCATACCCCATATCATTACCAGACAGCAACAAAAGGCTACACTAGAATAGTATTTGATGTTGTCATTACAGGCGATTTTATTACTATTTCTTAAAAGGTTTCGCACAAGAAAACTCAAGGAATAAGCTACTTGCTAAAACACTGCACCACTAGACCACACGTACTAGGACTAAACCATACATCATAGGACTAAACCACACATCAAAGGACTAAACCACACGTCATAGGACTAAACCACACATCATAGGACTAAACCACACATCATAGGACTAAACCACACATCATAGGACTAAACCACACATCATAGGACTAAAACCACACATCATAGGATTAAACCACACATCATAGGACTAAACCACACATCATAGGATTAAACCACACATCATAGGACTAAACCACACATCATAGGACTAAACCACACATCATAGGACTAAACCACACATCATAGGACTAAACCACACATCACAGTACTAAGCATAGCACTAGCCACTCCTCCTGATAGAGCAATAGTGCTTAATACAAGATTCCTAATGTGCTCGGTAGGTGCTTTTCTAGAGAGAGAAAAATCGTCACGTTTAACGAGCATCCCCGAAGGAAGAACCTCAGGTTATTTATAACTGTCACTAGGTTTATGTGTGCCATATAACATGGCTTAGCATTGCATGCCGCCAAGAACCCTGAAAATGACTTCTGCAATGTTCATGCGATCAAAGGAGACAGACCTAAATACTGAAACCAGTCGTCACTGTACTGATCCAGTCGTCACAGCACTAAACCACTTGCCTTAAAATTAATCCATTCTACAATTCGTACAGAATAACAAGGGAGAAGAGCGGATGGTTAAGTGTGGTAGCATACGCACCCTGTATTGTTAATCATCTCACAGTAGACAGGTATCATGTACCGAGCTCCGTCTGGCAAGATGTGGTAGACAGAGCTCACCCTGAAGCCAGCTTGGTAAATCTCGTGACAGTCTGTGGGTGTATAATACAGGCATTAAAGGAAGTGCATTTGTTTCTTTGTTTAAAGAGAGCTCCATAGATATACATTGTTTCCTGTCCTTTACGACGTGCTTGTAGCTAAAGAGTTATGAACTCACGTTTCAAAATCCCGGGATATAAGGGTACGAGGTCAGCTGCACGCAGTATGGGGAAATAACGTTTTGCGTTTACTTCGACTACGGTATGAGAGTGGAACAATGGCAAACTACTGAACATAATATTGCCCAGTAAAACCACAAACGACTATCAGAGGCTGGTGTTGGTTGGCGACATTATCTAAGGGATATGCTACTAACAGTTTTCAAATTGTATTTTTCTCCTTTTTTTTTTCTCACTGATACCAGGTTGTAGCCCAGTGTCGAGGTTTTGTTCTCTCATTGATACCAGGTTGCAGCCCAGTGTCGAGGTTTTGTTCTCTCACTGATACCAGGTTGTAGCCCAGTGTCAAGGTTTTGTTCTCTCATTGATACCAGGTTGTAGCCCAGTGTCGAGGTTTTGTTCTCTCATTGATACCAGGTTGCAGCCCAGTGTCGAGGTTTTGTTTTCTCATTGATACCAGGTTGCAGCCCAGTGTCGAGGTTTTGTTCTCTCACTGATACCAGGTTGTAGCCCAGTGTCGAGGTTTTGTTCTCTCACTGATACCAGGTTGTAGACCAGTGTCGAGGTTTTGTTCTCTCATTGATACCAGGTTTCAGCCCAGTGTCGAGGTTTTGTTTTCTCATTGATACCAGGTTGCAGCCCAGTGTCGAGGTTTTGTTCTCTCACTGATACCAGGTTGTAGCCCAGTGTCGAGGTTTTCTTCTCTCATTGATACCAGGTTGTAGCCCAGTGTCGAGGTTTTGTTCTCTCACTGATACCAGGTTGTAGACCAGTGTCGGGGTTTTGTTCTCTCACTGATACCAGGTTGTAGCCCAATGTCGAGGTTTTATTTTCTCATTGATACCAGGTTGTAGCCCAGTGTCGAGGTTTTGTTCTCTCACTGATACCAGGTTGTAGCCCAGTGTCGAGGTTTTGTTCTCTCACTGATACCAGGTTGTAGCCCAGTGTCGAGGTTTTGTTCTCTCATTGATACCAGGTTGTAGCCCAGTGTTGAGGTTTTGTTTTCTCATTGATACCAGGTTGCAGCCCAGTGTCGAGGTTTTGTTCTCTCACTGATACCAGGTTGTAGCCCAGTGTCGAGGTTTTGTTCTCTCACTGATACCAGGTTGTAGCCCAGTGTCGAGGTTTTGTTCTCTCACTTATACCAGGTTGCAGCCCAGTGTCGAGGTTTTGTTCTCTCACTGATACCAGGTTGTAGCCCAGTGTGGAGGTTTTGTTCTCTCACTGATACCAGGTTGTAGCCCAGTGTCGAGGTTTTGTTCTCTCACTGATACCAGGTTGCAGCCCAGTGTCGAGGTTTTGTTCTCTCACTGATACCAGGTTGTAGCCCAGTGTCGAGGTTTTGTTCTCTCACTGATACCAGGTTGTAGCCCAGTGTCGAGGTTTTGTTTTCTCACTGATACCAGGTTGTAGACCAGTGTGGAGGTTTTGTTCTCTCACTGATACCAGGTTGCAGCCCAGTGTCGAGGTTTTCTGTAATAGTTTGCGCTTCTGGGGTGGCTTGGATGATGGATATGTTCGCCCTTTTCAGGTTTCAGCTTAATTCTTTTTTTTTTCTTTCCTCCCATCTTCCTCCCAGAGGTTCTCCTGTTTCAAAAAAAAATCATTTGCAATTTGGCCTGGTTGCATTCTCACCAGGTGGCCGAAACATTCCCTTCTGTGTTTGTCAATATAATTTAGACACGGTCTTATTCCAAATTTCTGTCTAATGCTGGTATTCGCTACCCTATCTCTTCTTGTGTTATTAGTGACCCTATGGAGACAGCGCATTTCACATGCACATATTTTTTGTTCTAATTCCTTTTTTTATTGTCCAGAAAGCAAACGATAGGATGAGATGCCACAGAAATTCCATTTTATTTTTTATTAGTTTGACATAATTATCATGTTGATAATGTCTATTTTTGACATTTACCCACCCCCACCTACCCCCTTTTTTATCCCCCCTTTTTTTTTAAACACCGAATTCCAGTAAATACTCTGACCTTTCATAATTTCAGGCGTTGAAAGATGCTCTGTGACTCCGGCACTGAACTTCTCATTGGATGCTGGGCTCACTCGCTCCTGGGAATTCTCCGACACCGTCCAGGCCACATTGTGCTTCTGGTCGGGCAAGTTGAAAGGCAGCAGCTTGACCTTGGACACCAAGGTGTCGTGCTGTTGTTGTCCTCGGTAGCTGGTCACCGGCTCTTTCATGTTCGCGAGGCGGATGTGTACCTCATTGAGCTCATTCCTCAAGGACGTACAGGTGGTCTGTAGAGAGGCGACATTTGCTCTGGAACAAAGCATACGTGCAGAGATTACGTTTGGAAATTGTCCACTAAAAACGATATGGATAAACAGTTTCAAACAAATGTTTGACTTCTTGTTGAAGTAAGCTGAACATAAAACAATGTTTGACTTCTTGCTTAAGTAAGTTAAACGTAAAACAAATCAGTTTATAAGCTTTAAAACAGCATGAGCAGACGACATTAGGCAGATCACCAGTGACCGTGCGGCGGACGACGAGAAGTGAGCTCTACTGTTATCACTAGAAAGGTAGCGCTGGTGCAGATTTGTTATTAGTGACAGGTTTTTTTTTTTTTTGCTGGTGTAAAGAGAAGAGTCAGAGAAAAGATCTCTTTTCCGCTCTTTTAGGCGTATTGGGGATATAGGGCTATACCTATATTTTTATAGACCAATCGGCACACGGTGGATGATGTGGTCAGCATCACGCAGGCCGCCTTTACTTCCCAAGACGGAATCTGGTACCCACTCAAGGCTGGAACGACCTGGGAGTCCAGGTCATTTTTGAAATAAGTCCGGCTCCGTTAGAACGCGACCTACGACCTTCCCATCCGCAGACGGGCGTCTAGTCCCCAACGCAACTGCGACTCCTATAGGAATAAACTCAAAGGAAGCAAGTACAGCAGGGATCTACCAGTCATCAGTAGAAGTTATCCTCGTCGACAAGTGTTTCGGCCCACGATTCTCCTAGACACTTTCGGAGGTGGGCCCACCTGAGTTCATGAAGCTCAGGGCTGGTACCCTGCTGCACGAATTACCGGAAGGTGTTTTTCTTTCGGATAGGGACAAGACGATTTGGTGATTTGCAGAGGGTACTGTGAGATAAGAAGTCGTTGCGGCAGCCTAATTAGAACAGTCAGCATGCCTGGACGACCGAGCGACAAGCTTACGTTTGGTTTACCGGACACATGTTGGACTTTTGTTAGCAGGTGACAGAAGAACACTGGCAGACAATTCGGACACGATGGACTTTCAGGGTGAGAAACCCTTTTCCACTAGAAACCCGGACCAGCTCACCGAGGCCAGTCCCCTACGTTGTTGCGTTGCGTCCAAAGCCAGCTCGAGGCCATTTCGGCTACCTCGCCCAGTTTTTTAAGTATTCGTTTCCGTTCATTACCGCGCAATCCTAGTTCTTTAATCACATTGTACAGTGAAGTGGAGACGAGATCTCGCGCTCCCACTTCGACGGCAAAGACACGTACCGTGTACGCCTTGTTTCTCTTCAGACCGGCTGCTAAATCACTGTATTTCTCGAGCTTATACGTGTGATTTTCGTCCAAACGCGACTCATACGGGACAGTCAGCTCAATCAGGGTGAGCTGCCGTTTTTGCGCAGAGTGGAGAACTATGTCAGGTCGCAGGCCGGTCTTCCGGATTAACTCAGGGTACCTTTCATGGCCCGGCAGATCAACCGCCAGTAACCAGTCCCTCGCAGAGTCTAGCACAGATGGAGCGAATGCGTTTTGGTTAACCTTACCTTTTGGAATCTGCCCAGCCTTGAGGAAACGAATGGGGACGATGGTAGAACTGGCTCTAGCGTTAGCCCTCATTCTAGCCTGGTCAACAACGGCTGCTAACTCTTTTAGCACCTTGTTGTGTCTCCAGGTAAATCGGCCTTGACCTAGGGCTTTCCTGCACGCGGACATGACGTGCTCAAGAGTCTGCTTCGCTTTACACAACGGGCAAGTCGGATCATTAGTCGCAGACCATTTAACCATGTTAACAGCGGAGGGTAATGCATCGTACGTCGAACGAACAATAAAGCTCAGTCGCAACGGGGTCATTCGCCAGATCTCACCCCATGTGAGCATTCTTGGCAATGCGCTCTCCATGCTGACCCAATGGACCTGCTGCGACTGCTGGGCTGCTTTCTGGAAACGAACCTCGTTTTCGTTGTCCCTCACCTGTTGTATCACCATGTCTCGGCGTTCTTTGGCTGAGGCCTTTGACCACCAATTGACCTTCCCGTGCCCTAGGCCTCGACGGTCGCTTTGAGTGTATCCCATTATTTCTCTCAATTTTAGTGCGTTCTGCGCAGATTCAATCGCATCGAGGACTCTCCACTTCTGGCCAGTCTTTAGAGCGGGCTGGACAGCGATGACATTTGGGTCTGAAGACTCGCGCAAGAGCATGGCGAGTCTTACCTTGCCGACTTTAAACTCTTCTGTTATCGATTTGAACGGGAGTACCAGCTTAGCCTGCTTGCAATACAGAGCCACGTCGATCAGACAAGGCGGTGCACCAATCCACTTTCTTAAGGCTGTGTTGATTCTCCTTTCCATGGTTTCCACTGCAGTCATCGTCACCTCGTAGACTAACAGTGGCCAGAGGAGCTTCGGAATCAACATGAATTGGAGACACCAAACCTTGAACTTCCCGACCAGCCTGCAACGCTCGATCGCGAGCTGGCCTGTAGCCAGTGACTCGTGTATTCGCCGGACCTCCGCTCTATCAGATAACTTCGAATCGTAAACGCGACCAAGGCTCTTCACCGGTTCCTCCAGAACCGTAGGGATCTTGTTCCTTGCCACCGTAAAACTGGTTGCCGAAACCTTGCCCTTAAGGATAGACAGACTCCTCGACTTCTGCGGTTTGAACTGCATACCGCTCCATTGGACCACCGCGTCCAATCTTTTCAGGATCGTGCGGGCAGACTCCTCGCTGCCCGTTATAATAGTCGTGTCATCCATAAATGCGCGTAGTGGCGGCATCCAGTGATCCCCTATTTGAAGGCCCTGTCCGTAGCCGGCCGCCCCGTCTAACATGATCTGCATGGCCATGATAAACAGTACTGGTGAGATCGTACAGCCCATAGCTATCCCAATCTGCAGCTCAGTCCATCTCGTGGTAAACGTCGAGGTAGAGAAACGCAAAGCGAACTTAGAGAAATATTGCTCGATTATATCATTGACCTGTGCCGGTACGTGGAACATGCGAAGGGCTCGCCACAGTAGCCTATGGGGGACTGCCCCGTAGGCGTTGGCTAAGTCCAACCAAAACACGTGCAATTGAGTTCTCTCATGCTTGGCTCTCCGAATAGCCTCCCAAATCATGGTCGCGTGTTCAAGGCACCCAGGAACGCCCGGAATACCACCCTTCTGAACACTCGTATCTATGTACTTGTTAGCCATCAGATACTGTGTGAGCCGGCGAGCCATGACCGAGAAGAATATCTTACCCTCGACATTCAACAGCGAGATGGGCCTGAATTGGGAAAGACTCTTCGAGTCCTGCTCTTTGGGAATGTAGACCCCATTCGCCTTTTGCCATTCTGGACATATGTGTTTGCGGATCCACGCTTGTCTCAACAAGACGTGAAGCATTTTTAAAGAAGAGAGTACTCGGTCATTTCATGTTTTTATGAATACATATAAGACATTCATGAAGTAATGTGTATCTGGTTTCATTGCTAATCAACAGGTCAGCAGATTTGTGGTGTAAGATAAAAAAAAATAATACAGTTCGGACGATCCCGTAAGTAAATTATAGCCGTGACGGAAACTTGTTCCTGTTCGTGTGTGCAGTGTGAACACATTTCAATACTGGAAACTCCTTTTAAAACCCTTTGTTTAGAAGGATTGTATTACCTTTAAAATTAATTCTCCCCAGTATGCTAATATTCAGCTGTATATTCATTCAAATTGTTGGAATTGTCTTATATTCAAAGAAAGCATAATTTGTTTTTACCCATGTGCAATGCAATTTTTCGTTATTTAAAGACCCATTCTGGCTTTTGTCGGAGGGCCCTGCATATACCCGGGACATGAATGTGGCCATAACAGCTGAAAGGGGTTTCTGGGACCTCTCCACGGGTGATCCTCATCCCCATGGTGGCACTTTGTGTCACCGGGTGTTTATCGCCTGTCTAATGTCCTGGTGGGGTACAACAAGCAAGCATAATTTGTTTTCATTTTACTAGATACTCGAAGGTATTGCAATTAGATGCTGCTCTTTTTTAGCACTACTAGGTAATAGGTATGTAACCCTTGACAACTCATGTTGAAAAATAAATGAAACACATTTTTTTGTAATTAGTCACAATAGTGGGAACGACACCTTGTACTAGATTCATCGAGAAACAACAGATTAATTGGTTTGGCCATCTCATTAGAATGTTGCAAGATCAAATACCATCACAAGGACTACATCTCAGAAGATCAGCTACAAGAGCAAGAGGACGACTGCAGAAAACATGGATCGACAATATCAAAGACACTCTACGCCTTTACGGCATGACAATAGCCAGTGACAGCCAGAGTGCACTGGATCAAAAAATGTTCCTCTCCACGACACTAAACGGCAGAAGTGGTTTATGATGATGATTATGATGCTGACAAAGAATGTATGTCTCAAACGTTGTGAAGCGCAGGTGTTGAAATATTCAAGAATGTGTGATAGAAAGAAAAAATCAGCTGCTCGACCTACTCGTATTGATGTAGTTCAGCTTTATACTGGTCCAACATCTGGTTCAGCTGCTCACATTCGGCCACCATCTGGTCGACCTTGACCTCCAGGCGCTCCTGCTTGTCCTCCATTTCGTAAACCTGCAGAATTATGTTTTTAAAACTTATTGGGCAAAACCTGGTGTGCATCTTTGTAGATATAGTTGTGTAGGCTGTAGTAACAAAGGGGAGGAATATAATATGAAAATAAACACTACGAAGACAGAGACAATGATGATAGGAAGACATAAAGACAATTTAGAAATTAAATTAAAAACACCCTGAGACAAACAGAGGAATTTAACTATTTGGGAGACATTTTCATATCCGACGGAAAACTGGACAGAGAAATTAGCTTCAGATGTGCCAAAGCTAATCAAGTAATGGGGCAACTATCTCCCTTGTTGACACACAAGCAGATACCTCGGAGTACTAAAGTGAATCTTATCAGAACTATTTTTTGGCCAACACTATGCTATCAATGCCAAACGTGGACACGTATATCCTTCAATGAATGTAAAATTGTGACATCAGAGATGAAATGCCTAAGAAGAGCTGCAGGAGTTTCAAGGAAAGACAAAATACGAAATCAAGAAATAAGACGAATGCTAGGAATAAAGCCAGTCTTACAGGTCATCAAAGAACAGCAAATTAAGTGGTTTGGACACCTAACAAGAAGGCCACAGCGAGCCATACTAAAATGTTACAACAGGTATAGAGCGAGTGGAAGACCTCGGAAAACATGGAGTGATGGCATTAAGAACAGCCTTACAGAAATGAATATCAGTCCTAATAGTGCTGTTGACAGAGCTCATCAAAGAACGTTACATCTCCCCCCGACACTTCGATGAGGTACAAGGTGGAAGAGAAGAAGAAGAAGGCTGTAGGGTACACTATTTTAATTGCATTTCTTGAATGTTTTTCTGAAGAAAAACGTCTTTAGTAAGCAGTAACATCGTATTTTAGGAATATATATATATATCAGAGTTTTTCTAGACAAAAGAGTTGCTTGTAGTCAACGCAGTGTCTTGAAAAATGATGCCAGTGCTCAGTGCAAAGCGTCTATTACAGTAGCACTGAAAATATTATGCCAATACTGAGCACTGATGGTTACCACAAGAAAGAAAAAAAAACACACACACACACAATAGCACAAAATCTATGATGTGTGAAATGATCACCGCGTTCTGTCCTTGACAAAAAAAAAGGGCACATTTCCTACGAACGTTATATGCTTGCATGTTGAATGAAGAATCGACATTATAGCACTCGGGACAAACGAACATTCTATTATAACACATACTGCCTATGCAGATTACAGCAAAGAAGAGTTTACTAGACTAACCTTTATTTCCAAAGCCTTGGTGTCCAGAGCTGCTTTGTCCACGGACACTTTGAGGCTAGTGGAGTTGTTCTGCAGTATCTGTTGAGTCTTCAGGAAACTGAGGTTCTCTTTCTTCAGTGACTCCACTTCGCGCTTCAGTAGGATCCACTCCGCCTTAAGGTCTCCAACACTGATGAGATAGGAGCATGGGGTAAAGGCATTTATTGGTAGAACAACACTCGTTAATGTCGTGTTGTAGAAATACATCAGAGGCCGCTTTGAATGGCGCCTTGACAGCATAATCAACGGTGCTACAAGTACGGTGGTCCATCTTACTTCTTACTTGAATAATATTGATTTTCTGCCTCTGTGTGTTTGTAGGTCAGCACTAGCGTGAAATGCATGAGGTGCCACGCACCTTTATGGAAGTCAAATGGGGTGCTTAAAGGCACACAATTTCTCAATGTTATAATTCAGACGCCAAAAATATTTCAAGTTCTATGTCGACAACGGGCTTGCAGTATCTTTCACAAGCTTAATCATGTATTGTCTTCTGTGCGTAGGGCAGAAGGCTTTATTTCTTCTTCTTCTTCTTCCTCTTCCTCCTCTTCTTCTTCTTCTTCTTTTTTTTTCTTTTTCTTCTTCTTCTTTTTCTTCTTCTTCTTCTTCTTTTTCTTCTTCTTCTTCTTCTTCTTCTTCTTCTTTTTCTTCTTCTTCTTTTTGTTTTTATTTTTCTTCTTCTTCTTCTTCTTTTTATTTTTCTTCTTTTCCTTCTGCTTCTTCTTCTTCTTCTTCTTCTTCTTCTTCTTCTTCTTCTTCCTCTTCTTCTTCTTCTTCTTTTTATTTTTTTTGGGCAGGTTTCCAAGGACAATGATAATGATGACAATATAAAATATAAGACAAGCTAACCTGTTTCTCAGAGTTGCTGCAATATCTGAACTTAGTCCTTGTTGCTGTGGTATGTTGTAGTGATGTCCGTGAGCGACCTCTGTATGCCCCTTGCTGCTGCTGCGGCCACTTCTGAGCTTGCTTTGGATGCTCAACATGGATCTCTCTAGATCGTCTACACGTCTGCGGATGTACCATGGCAAATATCAACTCAGGTCGTGCAGAACTCAAGTCGGACTCCCTTGAGGCTCCCGCCATCTTCACTTTACTGTTTGGTTAGTTAGTTAGTTAGTTAGTTAGTTAGTTAGTTAGTTAGTTAGTTAGTTAGTTAGTTAGTTAGTTAG
Organism: Candidula unifasciata; assembly: GCA_905116865.2. Lineage (NCBI taxonomy): Eukaryota > Metazoa > Mollusca > Gastropoda > Stylommatophora > Geomitridae > Candidula > Candidula unifasciata. The sequence continues at coordinate 139,792 of CAJHNH020001172.1, forward strand.
TTAGTTAGTTAGTTAGTTAGTTAGTTAGTTAGTTAGTTAGTTAGTTAGTTAGTTAGTTAGTTAGTTAGTTAGTTAGTTAGTTAGTTGGGTTATCGTCATTGCACTCCGGACATGTCCATAGGTGCTCAGATCCTCCCCTCAGTATGAACCCCAACGTCCGATGGCTAATAGTACCAGTTCTATGTTGATTAACAAGTCTTCTGACGTGTCCGGTGTGCGTCTCGTTTTTTGCTGTGCCGATCTTAATTCCCAAGTCTGCCATTCTGGCGAGTGATGTGGATTCACTGCCACCAAAGTCCTCTATCCTTCCCATTTCTCTGAGGGCATTGATAATATCAGCGTGATCCATAGGCCGACCGTCGGTAGTGATAGCGGATCCAGCCAACCTGTCAGCTCTTTCATTTCCATCGACGCCTGCGTGTCCCGGAACAAAAATAAAGGTGACTCCACGCACAGTGGACTTCTGTAACGATTCAAGCCATTGTCTTCGCACTGAACCTGCCTGAACCCTCCGGATCATACTCATTGAATCACTGAGTATACATATGCGGGTGTATTTTTGTGTTTCAAGCCAGGCAAACGCTTGCGTCACTGCCATCACCTCCATCGTCATGCTGCTGGTTGTCATGGAGAAGGCACCGTTGGCTTCTTTGACTGTTCTGCCCGCTGAGCGTGCTGTAAATGCCCATGCGCTTCTTCTTTGGCGTATAACGGATCCGTCTGTATAGATTAGTACATCTGCTTCGTCTGAATTTTCACCGATGAGAGCGTTGACCTCTGCATTAACAGCAACAGGATTCTCTTCTCTACATCGCCTGTTGAGTGTGACAATACAGGAACATGTACAAATAAACGCCTGAGGCACAGGTATCCATTCTGCACCAGGTATGATGTCGGTTAGGCTGCATATTTGCCTAATAACATCTTCTGCCCGACCTAGCCACGATTTTCCCCTCTTCAGTCTGTCGCCCTTTTCACTAAAAAGCGCTTGATGCAGTGGGTGTTTCTTATCAGCACATATTTTGAGGTATGCCCGAGCCCTCCACATCCTGATCCTTTGGTTCATTGTTGGAAAGTCAAGTAGATACCTCATTGCTTCACAGGATGTGTCTCTTGTACATCCCAAAATAATGCGCATGGCTTCATTTTGCACCTTTTCGAGTCTTTCAATCTGTTTAGCACTGACAGTGAGGATGGCCAGAGCGTATTCAATGGGTGAAAGGACCAGACCGTAGAATAGAAGTATTAGTAGTCTTTGCTCGATATTGGAAGCAGCCATAATCCTCAATGCAGATAGACCTTTGCGTGCTTTTGTTATCACATGGTCAACGTGTTCCCTGAATGACAAGCTGCGATCGAATCTCACCCCGAGAAACGTCATAACGTTGGTTCTGATCAATATATTATCACGCATTTTCACTTCTGGTAAGTCCGACTTGACAATGTGATTGTTCAAAGAGAACCATGACATTGATGCCTTCGAAGGATTGACATAGGCATTGGAACCATCACACCAGGCGGCTATTCGATCGAGTTCTTTGTGCATTGTGCTGGCGATCTCCTGTCTATCACGCCCTCGTCGATAAATCAAAATGTCATCAGCAAATGACAAAGTCCTTCCCTTTCCATTCAACTGCTGCTCAGTGATCATCACCGTATAAACGTTGAATAAGACTGGTGATAGCGGTGATCCCTGTGGCAAGCCTGGACATATCGTTTGCGGTTCTGAGGACCAGCTACCACATCTTAGTACAATCTTTCTCTGGAACAGGACCGCAGCAATCCAGCGGATCAGAATAGGATTGACTTCTAGTTTAAGCAGTAATTGCATTAAATATTCGTATGGTACTTTATTGTAGGCATCTTCTAAGTCCAAACACTGCCGCACATGTCTCTTCTTTAATCTGAAATCCCTCGTACACATCGTAGGCGAAAACAGCAGCATTGAACCATGTCTCTTTCTTCAACCTGTACCCTCCAAGTGTTGATGGGAACTTATCATGTAGTTCCAAGTAGGTGGTCAATCTTTGTGCGACAATTTTTTCCAAAAGTTTGCCAACAGTATTCTGCATCGAGATGATTCTGTAGCCGCAGATCTTTGAGTGGTCTTTATTAGGCTTTGGTAGTGGGAACAAATAACTATGGAGCCATTCCTCTTGTATCTGGCCACTCTGGATGCTGATATTGAATTCCTTTGCCACGCTTTTCAAATCAGCATTCGACATCATCAGCATGTCATTGTATCGGATGCCGTCAGGGCCTGGAGCAGTGCTGCGCGATTTCTTGAGGCAAGTTCTTAAGGTGTCTGCAGTGATTGTGAAATCAGTGCCTAGCTCAGTGTTCTCGCACAGCATCGACAGTTTTATCTTAACCCCTATTCTTGCAGCTTCGTCTTTTTGGTCAGTTTGCTCCAAGTAGCGCGCAAGAAGGGTTTTTCCTTTATCAGCATCAGTTCTCTGCCATATCAGGTCTGTACCCTGAAAATCAGGGATACCCCTTGGTCGTGCAGCGCCGTGCATGCTCCGTTGAAGGCGCCAGAATGTCACAAGAGATCCCTCGGAGCAAACGCTCTTGCAGAATTCGTTCCATGTCTTGGCTTCTTTGGCAATTAACTTGAAAGCCACTGTCCGCTTGTTAACCTCATCTTTTAGACTGATCAGGCGTTCAGAAAGTGACGGATCAATCTTCCTTGCCTTTTGCCATGCCTTGGCAGCGTTCCTTTTTTCTAGCCACGCCATGTTGACTACTTCATTCCACCATGGTGGCTGGGCCCATCTCTCCCGCCGTCTGCGATCTGCTCTTGTTTTACGTCGTCTGATTTTGCTAATGGCATCTTGCCCTGTACGGTCATATAGAAAAGCAGGCACATTGATTACATGACCTTTGTTGTTGCTCCTCTCCACCAGGACGACGCAAGGAAAGTGATCACTGTCATGGTATCCCAGTGAGCTCCACCTGCATCCTGATGCAATGGAGGGAGACACTAGGGCCAGGTCAATTACGCTGTCAGAATCCCCTTGTCGGGTTGCCATTCGGGTAACCGTTCCGTCGTTCAAGCATACTAGATCGGCAGACACTAGGGCATCCTCCAGGTCTTCCCCCTATTTATTGGTGATTACATTGCCCCACTGGTTTCCTCTGGCGTTGAAATCTCCGCAGTAAAGGACTTTCTTTTCCTCCGTCTGGAGCAAACTCGACCATTTCGCTGTATCCACCTTTCCATTGCAGGCGTACACATTGACAATCACAAACTGGGCCGGGCCCAACACTCTGACTGCGTGTACTTGTAGGTCGTCATTATCCCACTCAGACATGTCCACCTCAGACACCGGTATGTTGTCACGAACAAGAATGAGCTGTCCGAGGTGCCGTCTATTGTAGAAGGATTGGAAGCCCGCAATTTTAACGATCTCGTCACCGAGGTGTGTTTCCTGTAGGACAACAATGTCGTTGCTGTAGAGGAGCTTCTCAAAAATGGGTCGGCGTTGACTGAACGAAGCGCAGTTCCAGTAGAGAACGCGAACATATTTTAAGCTGAGTCTCTCACATTTCAGTCGCTTCCTGCAGGCGCCACCGTGCTTGCCTGTTCGCGTTCTCCTTGTCCGTCTACGGGTTGTTTTGAATTGGTGAATAGTCGCCATCGGACGTTGAATACACCCTGAGGGAAGTCTGAACTCACGTGCATGTACTCCATTGCACGGTTCAGACCCCATTCCGATGAAACTTTCACATTATACGTGAGCGAAAATAGTTAATTTGCTCCATTCGCCTCAACGGACGAAAAAGCGTACCGCCATTGTGGCTGTTTACACCGGAAGTCCACTTTACTGTTTGTTGTAAGGGAAGTAAGCAGCCGCTTCAACAATGTTTAGAAAGTCTCTTTCAATGTATTTGTTTACATATTTCATATTATTTTTATATGTTTTTAACATTCAGTACATTCTTATCATCATCATCATCATCATGCTCTTAAACTAAGATTAGGTAAAATGATTCTCCCTCCCAATGTCCTTGTGTCGGCACCCATGTGTGTATATGTGTGTGTGTTTATTATGGATTTTTCTACCTTAAAGTTACTGGAATGGTAAGACTGTTTGTTTTTCAATAGTCATTACTGTAATCTTCTTGTTCCCGTTACTGCTAACGCGTATGTGATTGCATCTTGTACTCTGATAACATTTAATTCGTAGTCTCTGCTAGTGCCACATCTAATCTTGCATAATTCTTGTTCACTTGATGCCACCTATCATTTCACACAAGTGATGGCTTTTGTCTGCAGTGACACAAATAACGACCTTGACCTGAACTTGTGCATTTCAAGATCTTACTGTTCGATGTCCGATCATGTGCCTTCGAATGGCAATATGGCAATCAGTTGTACACTTTCACCTCGCTGTTCAATGGTTTCAAAACATTGTAACAAATGCAAGATATGATTGAATGTTTAATAATATGTTATGTACACAGTTTTCTACTTATGCAAAACAAATTGTAGCATAAACTAACTATATACGCTTATATGGAACATTGAAAATCTCTTCCTAGTAACTAGCTTTAAAATTTGTTTAGCTGGAAAAACAAGTGTATACATTTCTTTTATGTTTAGTCAGTCAATAAATTCGATATCGTTTCAGACTAAATCAGTCATTAAAAATATGAAGTGCCTACATTAACAACAGAAGTGATACATGGATTTATCCAATGGACGTTTTGCGAGTTGCCTAATATTTTCAACAACAAAAAGAAACACAAAATCTGCTAACTGTCAGTGATTGCTGTGTTCGTTGCTGAATATGATACGCAGGTAAGTATAGAATGGTTTGTATCTTCAACGTCGTCGGATGCATTCAAACTTCATACAAGACTGTACCTGCTAACTTGCTCTACTTGCATCTGTACTTTGGTCGATCCGGTTGTAAACTTCACCTGAAGCATCTCCTCATCCATCTTATCCATCTGCAACTGGAAGATTCTCTTGTCAATGGCATAGGTCCAGTTTTGAATTCGACTCACTTCCTGAGCTACATGAACTCTGACCTCGGCAATCTGTGGTCAATAAAACACTTTACATCGTGAGGCAATGGAAACACCTCGTATTTATAAATTGTACGTTGAATTCACTAAAGGGGAAAATGGAGGGCATGAACATAACAAGTAATAATAGTTCATATGTAAGGACAACATCCTTAGACGTCTGAAGAAGCACTTCTGAATCTACAGTTAACATCGTTTTGGAGACTCACTGTAGCCGATTTTGAGAGCAGAGAAGGCAATAATGGGTACTGATAATGATCAGGAGAAGGAGAATTCAAAGAAGCTGATGATGCTGAGGAAGATGATAACGACGATGGTAAGGATAAAACATTTGACCTTGTTCAGTCCGTAACCAAGAAACGTAGTCTTGTTTAATTTGTTAGTAATCGCTGAATTGTGAAGCACTCAATCGTTGTTCAGCTGTAGGACTAACTCTTTGTTTAACAGTCTGGCGTACATTTTACCTGGGTGACTCAGTAGTGATTGACCTCTGTATGCTTCACATTGTCTTCTATTACCTTCATGTTCTATAACTATACTACAGATGCTTGTTAGCTGGGACTTAATTCTTCTAAAGCTGTATTGAAAACTTGTATTTGCCATTTAACGCTGACATAAATATGGACAGCACTTTTTCACACGAAAGATAACACAGACAGACACACACAAACAAACACACACACACACACACACACGCGCGCGCGCGGGATCATCACTGTGTAAGCTGAAACATATCACACACCCAAAGAAAAAAAACCACAACCACACACAGACAGACAGACAGACAGACAGACAAACATACATCACTGGGTAACATGAAATATCATAATCCACATACATACATACACACACACACAGACATCACTGGGTAACATGAAATATCACAATCCTCATACATACATACACACACACACACACATCACTGGGTAACATGAAATATCATAATCCACAAACATACATACACACACACACAGACATCACTGGGTAACATGAAATATCATAATCCACATACCCCCCCCCCCACACACACACACACACACACAGACATCACTGGGTAACATGAAATATCATAATCCACATACATACACACACACACGCATACATCACTGGGTAACATGAAATATCATAATCCACATTCATACACACACACGCACACACACACAGACATCACTAGGTAACATGAAATATCATAATCCACATTCATACACACACACATACACACACACAGACATCACTAGGTAACATGAAATATCATAATCCACATATATACATACATGCACACACACACACAGAGACATCACTGGGTAACATGAAATATCATAATCCACATACATACACATACACACACACAAAGACATCACTGGGTAACATGAAATATCATAATCCATATACATACATACATACATACATACACACACACACACACAAAGACATCACTGGGTAACATGAAATATCATAATCCACATATATACATACATGCACACACACACACAGAGACATCACTGGGTAACATGAAATATCATAATCCACATACATACACACACACAGAGAGAGACATCACTGGGTAACATGAAATATCATAATCCATATACATACATACATACACACACACACAAAGACATCACTGGGTAACATGAAATATCATTATCCACATACATACACACACACACACACACACACAGACACAGACATCACTGGGTAACATCAAATATCATAATCCACATACATACACACACACACGCATACATCACTGGGTAACATGAAATATCAAAATCCACATTCATACACTCACACACACACACAGACATCACTAGGTAACATGAAATATCATAATCCACATTCATACACACACACATACACACACAGACATCACTAGGTAACATGAAATATCATAATCCACATTCATACACTCACACACACACACACACACACAGACATCACTAGGTAACATGAAATATCATAATCCACATTCATACACACACACATACACACACACAGACATCACTAGGTAACATGAAATATCATAACCCACATATATACATACATGCACACACACACAGAAACATCACTGGGTAACATGAAATATCATAATCCACATACATACACACACACACACACACACACACACACACACAGACATCACATCACTGGGTAACATGAAATATCATAATCCACATACATAAATACATGCACACACACACAGAGAGACATCACTGGGTAACATGAAATATCATAATCCACATACATACACATACACAGAGAGAGACATCACTGGGTAACATGAAATATCATAATCCACATTCATACACACACACACGCACACACACACAGACATCACTAGGTAACATGAAATATCATAATCCACATTCATACACACACACATACACACACACAGACATCACTAGGTAACATGAAATATCATAATCCACATATATACATACATGCACACACACACAGAGAGACATCACTGGGTAACATGAAATATCATAATCCACATACATACACATACACAGAGAGACATCACTGGGTAACATGAAATATCATAATCCACATACATACACACACACAGAGAGAGACATCACTGGGTAACATGAAATATCATAATCCATATACATACATACATACACACACACACACACAAAGTCATCACTGGGTAACATGAAATATCATAATCCACATACATACACACACACACACACACACACACAGAGACACAGACATCACTGGGTAACATGAAATATCATAATCCACATACATACACACACACACACGCATACATCACTGGGTAACATGAAATATCATAATCCACATTCATACACACACACACACACACACAGACATCACTAGGTAACATGAAATATCATAATCCACATTCATACACACACGCATACACACACACACAGACATCACTAGGTAACATGAAATATCATAATCCACATATATACATACATGCACACACACACAGAGACATCACTGGGTAACATGAAATATCATAATCCACATACATACACACACACACACACACACACACACAGACATCACATCACTGGGTAACATGAAATATCATAATCCACATACATACATACACAGAGAGAGAGACATCACTGGGTAACATGAAATATCATAATCCACATACATACATACATACACACACACACACACACACACACACAGACATCACTAAGTAACATGAAATATCATAATCCACATACATACATACATACACACACACACACACACAAAGACATCACTGGGTAACATGAAATATCATGATCCACATACATACACACACACACACACACACACACAGACACAGACATCACTGGGTAACATGAAATATTATAATCCACATACATACACACACACACACACACAGACATCACTGGGTAACATGAAATATCATAATCCACATATATACATATATACATACATACACACACACACACACACACAAAGACATCACTGGGTAACATGAAATATCATAATCCACATACATATACACACACACACAGAGAGACATCACTGGGTAACATGAAATATCATAATCCACATACATACACACACATACACACACACACACACAAAGACATCACTGGGTAACATGAAATATCATAATCCACATACATACACACACACACACACACACACAGACATCACTGGGTAACATGAAATATCATAATCCACATACATACACACACACACACACAGACATCACTGGGTAACATGAAATATCATAATCCACATACATACATACACACACACTCAGGGTAGCTGCAGACACAGACCACCCTTAGCATGAAGCTCTGGGTGCAGTTAAAGGTCAGCGGCTGATAAGAGGGAGGTCATGGATGACTCAGGCAGAAGACACAGTCAGACAGGTTTGCATCCTTGAGAACATTAGGCGAGGAGAGGAGTGGTTCAAAGTGCCACCTGAGCAGTCAGACTTGTGTAGAGTCATAATCACGCTGAGCCGGGAATGCAGAGACTGGCCAGCAGGTGCCACAGAGGTGGAAATTCAGCAATAATTCAAGATAATGCTCGCTCAGAGGATTTGATCATTTACACAGACGGTTCAGTGTCAAGAGGCAAAAGAAGTGCTTGGGGCTTTTTAGCAAAAGTTAATGGTCGACGTTTGGTGCAGGAGAGCCTAGCATATGATACCACAACATCCATCTAAAGAATGGAGGTGGAGGCGGTCACTGCAGCTTTCCGCTGGCTAGAGAACACGACACACACACACACACACATTGTAATTGTAACTGATTCAGAAAGCATGCTGAGGCAGATCAGAACAGGTATGCTTCGTGCAGAGTGGCATGCTTCGATGCGGAGGACACGAGTGAGGAGTATTGTCTGGATTTTTTCACCAGGTCATGCCAGTGTGTTAGGAAATGAACAGATGGACAGACTGGCTGGCTCTGCACAACTTGGTGGAATACTGCTACATGATAGGGCAGACGTGGTTAGTGCCTTGTGGGAGAGCGTGTACAATGCGGATGAGCAAATGGATCACCACAGTTTGGTGAGATTGATGCAGTTGGGGTTGACGAGAGGTTCTGGCAAAAGCTCAAGGCTTAGATGAAAGGCAAGACGGACATTTAATCAGAAAGCTACTGGCACCATTAGTATCGAAACTCTTAGCTGGTTGCTGAAGATGGGGACGGGGCGCTTATGGGAATGCCCCGAGTGCTGTGATGTCGGTTCTTGAATCAAATCAAATCAAATCAACACTCAGAGAGACATCCCTGGGTAACATGAAATATCATAATCCACATACAGATACACACACACAGACATCACTGGGTAACATGAAATATCATAATCCACATACAGATACACACACACAGACATCACTGGGTAACCTGAAATACCATAATAGACATACATATACACACACATACATCACTGGGTAACATGAAATATCATAATCCACATACATACACACACACATACACAGAAACATCACTGGGTAACATGAAATATCATAATCCACATACATATACACACACACACAGCGAGACAAACAAACATCCCTGTGTAAAATATGATATACAATACCGTGAGAATATTCTAACATGAAACAAGAGAGAAATCATTTAAAGAACTAAGTGCAAAAAAAAAAAAAATACAAGCCAGTCCTAACTTGTGAATGAAAATTATGGCTAATCAATAAACAGGAACATATCTGAGGGCACAAATCTCATCTCAGTTTCTGTGTGAAAAGAAAACTCATTATACACGTGGGAGAAGATGCCTCTCTTGACACAAGAGGTCATAATGTACAGGCAAATCATGTGACGATGAAAACACAATGGGAGATCAATTGAGAACGGGAGTTACAGCGTGTGATAGAAAAGTGTTGCAAATATTACCTGTATCCATTCATCTCTGTGATTTGCTCTCTATCTCACTCTCTCTTACTCTGTGTGTGTATGTGTGTGTGTGTGTGTCTCTCTCTCTCTCTCTTCCTCTATCTCTTTCTCTCTCTCTCTCTCTCTCTTTCTCTCTCTCTTTCTTTCTCTCTCTCTCTTTCTCTCTCTGTATCTTTCTTTCGCTTTCTCTTTCTCTCTCTTTCTCAGTCTCTCTCTTTTGTTATCTCTTGCTCTCTTTTTTTCTTTTTTTTTCTCTCTCTCTCTCTCTATTTCTCTCTACTTCTCTCTCTTCCTTTATCTCTTTCTCGGTGTCTTTCTGTCTCTCCCTCTCTTTCGAGTGGTGGTTCCAAGAGTGTGTAGGCCTGACGGATGTTATACAGCTGCTTTATTCTTAGTCTGCCTCGTGGTTTGCTGTAGAAAAACAACATCTAAAAAATGCCCGGGTCGGTTCTGCAACGTCCTGTAAGGATACGCAACTAACTATTACCAGATGTTCCATATGTTGACATGGTGGCATAGAAAGACATCTTCACCAGAAGAGACAGAAGGCTGTGTGCAAGCATAATTACAAACGTTAACGGTCTGGACAATTAGAGAATGCCGATCTTCACCAGACGAGACAGAAGGCTGTGTGCAAGCATTATTACACACGTTAACGGTCTGGACAATTAGAGAAAGCCGATCTTTGCCATGGCGATTCTCTTTGATATCTTTCCAAAAACTTTTTTGTCTGTGCTCTCACATGTCTCATTTAGGCACTGCACAACTGTATCAAAGGTAAAGGGCCCTTTCCCATGGGTATTTGGGCATATGGGGCTAGAACTGTATTTTATATAATAATCAGCACTGGGTGGGTGATATGGTCAACATCACGTAGGCCGCCTTCACTTCTCAGGACTTTACCTGTGTGCAGTACGATAAGACACATAATGTTTGAAATCAAAGCCAGATATGGTATGGAGATGGACAACGGTTAGACACATGATGTTTGAAATCAAAGCCAGATGTAGTATGGAAATGGACAACGATTAGACACATGGTGTTTGAAATCAAAGACAGATATGGTATGGAGATGGACAACGATTAGACACATGATGTTTGAAATCAAAGCCAGATATGGTATGGAGATGGACAACGATAAGACACATAATGTTTGAAATCAAAGTCAGATATGGTATGGAGATGGACAACGATAAGACACATGATGTTTGAAATCAAAGCCAGATATGGTATGGAGATGGACAATGGTTAGACACATGATGTTTGAACTCAAAGCCAGATATGGTATGGAGATGGACAATGGTTAGACACATGATGTTTGAAATAAGCCAGATATGGTATGGAGATGGACAACGGTTAGACACATGATGTTTGAAATCAAAGCCAGATATGGTATGCCGATGGACAACGGTTAGACACATGATGTTTGAAATCAAAGCCAGATATGGTAGAGCGATGGACAACGGCTAGACACATGATGTTTGAAATCAAAGCCAGATATGGTAGGGCGATGGACAACGGTTAGACACATGATGTTTGAAATCAAAGCCAGATATGGTATGGAGATGGACAACGGTTAGACACATGATGTTTGAAATCAAAGCCAGATATGGTATGGCGATGGACAACGGTTAGACACATGATGTTTGAAATCAAAGCCAGATATGGTATGGCGATGGACAACGGCTAGACACATGATGTTTGAAATCAAAAGACGACATCACGGTAGATAGTGCACGAAAATACGCGTCTAGAAATATTAACGAAACTGTTGAACTATATTTATTGTACTGGAATCTTACGAATAATCCACTTTTCTCTCATTAACCACTAATCCACTTTTCTCTACCTACATGTTAAATGTGATTACTTTTCCACTTGGACCCCATTCACCCTAGTACAAGGAATCTCTTTACTTTCTTTAGTGCTATCATGTTTGTTGTTACTGTAGACAATGTATTTCCCCTAAGTATGACCAAACTTTGTTATTATTTAGTTCTAATCACTACATTGACATTATGTGATTACGATGTCTGTCAATTTTTGCTTTGCATTTGTACAGATTACTATACGTTATGGTCTGTCCACCCACCATGGAATCTTTTTAAGCTATATATCAAGAACGAATGATTGCACTAACCAAGACATTTCGTTCGTTCGTTCTCTCTCCGATGAGCGGATGTGTTTGTGTGTGTGTGTGTGCACAAAGTCGACACTCCAGCCACGACCATTAGTAATCCCAACTAAACCTGGACCCACGAACATAGCTGTGAAATCGAACCCACATTCTTCAGATTTAAGGCAAACGGTTAAACCCTATTTTGTTGGCCTCACTGCCTTGGAAATTCACATGCACGCCAAAAATACGGCAAATGCTGTTCGTCCCCACTCTCCTCCCTTCCTGACCAATGGCAGATTTATAAGCGGATCTTCTGGTGTGAAGAATATGCTAACTTGGGATTAATCTTGCTTGATGAATATGATCATAACTCAAGCAATAATCTTCAGAAAATGAAAATGACCTGCAGTCAGCAGAGAAAATAATCCGTCATGTGTACAGGATTACAATGTTTTGCTGTTTTGTTTTCCGTTTTTCTCTCTGACGTGTGTGTTTTTTTTTCTTCCTTGTATTGGTTCTTCTTTTTCCTCTCCTTCTTTGTCGTGGTAGATTGTTATGTGCTGGAAGGAATGATGCACCTGGGTGTGACCAGAGGGCTCGGCCGGCACACTACGTTCAGAGGAAAGAGAAGAAGGACTTACAGACTATGACCATTAGTATTGGAACTCTGCGCTGGCTGCTGAGGATGGGGACGAAGCGCGTATGGGAATGTTCCGAGTGCTGTAATGTCAATTATTGACACAACTCGACTCACCTCGACTCTTTGTCGTGGTCTGTTGTCATTGATAAATCAGATATGGTTGGTTGTGGGGGGGGGGGGGGAATTATAGGGCTGGTCCATACAAATTATGCAGGTTTAGCCCCGCCCCTATGAGTTCTTGGCCGGGGGTAGGGGGGGGTGGGGGCACGGGCACCAGCATGCTTCAGCATCAGGTTCCGTCGCTTGTGTTTCAAATCTACGACTATTTTGCCTGATTTTATTCTCATATCTTAGTCTTTCCTTTATGGATTTTCAGACCAAGCTTCTGTGATCTCGCATTAAGTATATTTAATTTATCTTGTATCTGATTCCGTGAATGGGACAGAAGGGCAATATCATCAGCGAAGTCCAGATCATCAAGCTGTTTTGTAGGGGTCCACTGAATTCCATTCTTGGTGTTAGCAGTTACTGTTTTCATAGTCCAGTCTATAGCCGGTAAAAATAAGAGGGGCGACAAAAAACATCCCTGTCGCACAACTGTTTTTATTTCAAATGCATCTGTTAGCTTTCCCTCATGAAGAACTCGACATTTCATGTCTTTATATGTTGCCTTTACTAAGTTGATAATTTTCTGTGGGATTCCATAGTGCCCCATCAATTTCCAGAGAGATTCCCTATCAATGCTGTCAAATGCTTTTTCATAGTCTATAAATCCAATGTAAAGTGGTGATTTCAGTTCAATGCTTTGCTCTATTATAATACGTAATGTGGCTATCTGATCAGTACAGGATCTGTTTGACCGAAAACCTGCCTGCTCATCTCTTAGCATTTTATCAATAGCATCTTTTAATCTTTCCAAAATAATTATACTTAATATTTTTCCAGGAACTGACAGCAACATAATTCCTCTATAGTTTTCACACTCCTGTAGATCACCTTTTTTGGGCAGTTTCACAAGATATCCTTCTCTCCAGTCTGCTGGTATTTCTTCGGTCTCCCAGACTTTACTGAATAATCTATGTAGCAATTCTGTTGATGTGTTTATGTTGGTCCTGATGGCTTCAGCTGGGATACCATCTGGGCCTGACGCCTTTCCTTCCTTAAGAAGATTTATAGCTTTTCTAATTTCCTCTTTGGATGGTATCTCACAGTTGATATCCAGTTCCATTTTTAAAGGCTGGATATCTGGGGGAACCTCTGGGCCTGGTCTATTTAGAAGCATTTCAAAATATTCAACCCATCTGTCCATTTGATCTTTAGTGTTAGTAAGTACCTTTCCTTGACTATTTTTGATTGATCCAGTTGGCTGACTATATTTACCTACTAATTTTCTTGTGTTACTGTAAAGTTCTCTGAGGTTTCTTTTGCTGCTGCTGTCCTCCGCTTCTTGTGCTAGATCATTTAGATATTTCACTTTATCTGCCCTTATATGCCTCCTAACTTCCTTGTTGGCTTCTGTGTAATTCTCCTGAGCTCTAGCTTTAGCAGCTCTAGTTTTGCTATTGTTTAATTCTGCCTTTTTACTTTTCCTATCTTCAATCAGTTTAATGGTTTCTGTTGTTATCCATGCTTTATGTTTCCTTTCTTTCTTGCCAAGAACTTCTACGCAAGATTCATTCCAGATTCTTTTGATCTGATCCCAGCAGACTTCTGTGTTGACATCTTCAGCTAACTGCTGCAACACCTGGTACTTATTAGAGACCGTAACTAAGAACTGTTCCTTAATTTCTTTATCTCTGAGAAAGCCTACATTATATTGGTTTCTATGATTATAAGATGTTATATATCTTTTTAGTTTCAACTTGATTTTACTTATCACCAGGAAATGGTCAGTAAATACATCGGCACCTCTGAAAGCCCTAACATCGTAAAGGGATGATCTACACTTTTTGTTAATACATATGTGGTCAATTTGATTAGTTGTCTTATGGTCTGGTGATTCCCATGTTGCCTTGTGTATTCTTTTATGGGGAAAAATACTTCCACCAATAACATACTGGTTACCTGCACAAAAATTTGTGAGCAATTCTCCATTTTCATTCATTACTCATAGACCATGTCTCCCCATAATTTCTTCATAACCTGTGTTGTCTGATCCTATCTTAGCATTCAAGTCACCCATCAAAATTTTTAAGTTGCCCTTTCTTTCATTATTTATAATATTTTAAAGCTGCATGTAAAATTCTTCCTTAACAGATGCATCTTTATCATTTGTTGGTGCATAACACTGTATTACCGACATGTTCACCTTCTGTTTTACTGTTCTATGTCACGATACGATCTCAGTGATTCCAGAAGTTAGTACTTGTAATAAGTTCTTCTGGTTATTGAGAGACAAGAGACTATGCCCTTAAACCAAATGTTACTTTAAACCGTATTGATTTAAACGTTTCCAGTCCTTAGTCCAGACAAAGCGACTGAGTCTTGGGTAATGTTACGCAATTACACCGGGGCTAGAGAATTCCCTTTCTCATGCCCGTGTCAGAATGTTATCTCCTGACCACACTGTAGAGGCCAGCGAACGGGGAACTTAGAATCACACCTGAGCTGGACCGTAGGTCATAAAAGATAACCTAACACGAATTTAGTGGACTCTAGATAGACATTGAGGCGACGAGAAGTTTAAAGTTTAACACGTCAGTGTAATTCTGGAGAGAACAGGTGTTTGGCAATTAGGAATGTTTTATCTGGGTCAAGGTCGTACCGTAGGCCGTTCACTGTGAGTGACAGGTCACTGGTTAGCCAAGTTGATCTGATGGTTACCTCAGAGGCGGAGCTTAAGTCATCGTCTTGAGGGTTGGGTAGATCTAAGTAAAGGGAGGAGTTTAATCTGGACAATAGATTAATAGTTATACTTCGAGCCTGTGGAATTCCCGTCATTAATCGCAGCCTGCCGGCAAACAAACACAGATCGACCTAAAAGGTAAATTTTACGGTCGCATTCTGTTTTGGCGATTGATGGGAAAGTTCCCAGGTGAGAGAAAATATTAATTTTAATCTTGTATACATAGGTTAGGGAGTTAAGCTTAGTCTATACTACCTTTTCCTAATTTGTCTGCACATTCTGCTTGAAATAGTTCTTTGTGAGTATTCAGTATCTCAAGTTAGGGAACTGCTAAACTATTCCTATTTCTTGTATGTTTGTGTCACATGTTTTTCAGTGTATGTTTTCATGTGTATAAAATAAGAGGTGAACAATGACATTTGATATAATGAAATGTAATTATATTGTTTCCACCATCTACCAAAATATGAGTTTGGACTGTGGGAAATGATGCCCAAATATGTGCAGGGATGCTGCTACGTTTTGTGTGCCCACCATGTGCTCACTTAATGTGTTCACCTAAACAGGGGATTTATAACCCCAGGGGAAAAATGATGGGTGTACAGTATTTACTGTCACTGAAAGATAATATTCAGGACAGCATGCACATATAAAATGGTTGGAGTTTCAGCACATAACCTGCCCCACGTGTTGATGTAAAAACAATGATTGGAAGTCTGAGTGAAGACGGACACAGACTTAGAAAGTCAACTATCATGACATAGCATGAAGAGGGAAGGCAGGATATGTGACGCCCATGTAAGACAAAAGACCTTCAGACTAGACTGGAGAGGATGTGGAATATGAGGAGGAGTGATGGGCTATATCTTATTATTATATGTTGTATTAATTGATACATGTATTCTTAGTGTAAGTCAAGATACTACACGTATGTGTTTGTTTCCATGATTACAGCGCCCATGTGACGATCAGTCCATGAAAGAGACTACATTGTGTTAGACTCGGCCAGCTGGGAACGAGGTGGGAACGATGTGGAGACCGAGGTGGGGATGAAGTGAAGAATAAGCTGAAACAGGCAGAAAACAGGCAAGGAAGAGTTGGACAAGCTTGACAGTTCCTCACGGCTGTCAGAGGCTTATAAGCTAAGTTAACCTATTTTGACTTAACATATCAATATCATTCTACCACTCTAAACCCCGGAGCTGTTTTCTCGCTGAAGCTGATCACTATCATTATCACTATCATTATCCAGTCACTGTTTGTGTAAACACAACAAACTGGGAATTTCATTGTAGTAAATAAAGCTGTATGTCAAGTTTTAAACTACATCGTTTGTTAAATTCCAAGTGTATTCAGTCTTACCTGTTTAATTAAACTGTTAGGATAGAATTACATTTGGTGGGGGCTCAAATAATATAATAATTCTTTAATTATTAATAATAACACCGGGAGAAGGTAGATGACGGAGGAATCATTTGCCCTGTCTAATAATTCATTAACTAAAATGCTTTAGACATCTAAAATTCCTTGCCTTCTCTTGTGGGTACCAAGTTCAGCTAATGTTAATGTACTTAACGAGCCAATATGGCTGTTTTCTTGGATATCCAGGACTTTGTCTGAGAGCAACATAGCTCAGATTTTAGTTCGGTTAATCTGGTGGAGGGAATGTGTTGAGAGGAACATCCCTACTCAACATTATAAACATTTAAACCACGCGTCACGTCACATTCTAAAAGATGCTCTTATTATTCTGGGACTCACAGCTTCCCATTCTATTAGTGCCCTGTCTGCTTCTTTTGATAGCATCAGGGCCACTCCTTCACTGTGCGGCGAATTTTCCTCTGTGTGTCCTGAGAACAAAATAGTTTCTCCTGAATTAAGAATACTTTTCCCTGTCCCAGTCCATCTAGTTTCACATAACCCCAAAATACTAATTCTATAATGTTTCATTTCCTTTGCTACTTCCATTGTTCTCCCTATATCATAGAGAGTTCTAACATTCCAGGTGCCAATTCTGGAGGTTTTCCTAGCTGAGAGGAGGTAAGTCAACGATCCGGACTCCTTACAGCTTTCTCCACACCGTGTCATACTTCTTCTATTTGAAGAGCCTCCCCTCATCTTGGTTGGCTGGATTTTATTTGCTTCTCTTTTTGACTTATCCATGGTTGGTTGGTTTTAGTGGCTATGGTTTTTACAGGATGAGGTAGCCAACCTCAAGCCCAACCCTACCCTTAGTCGCCTCTTACGAAATGCCTGGTAGGGTGCAGTGTCACTATTCTGTGCTTCCCGTGAGGTCCCCGGTGACACACGGGCGGAGAATTTTTATAATTAGTTTAAAAGGATCCTCTTAGTCCCCTTGCAAAATTATTAGCTGGGTGGGGGGGGGGAACTTAAAGGGCGCCAGCCTCTAGGTTCCAGAGCCTGTAACAATTAATAAAAGCACTATACGACACGTACAACAGACACGCTGACGTCACTTACCTCATATTTGGTGTATGACGTCAGGTTGTCCATCTTGAGGAAGATGTCCCGGATGAGCTGCTGGGCCTCCTGGCCGGGCTGCCAGACGTGGAATGTCGAAGAGCAGTGAGGCATCTCCTGTCCCGCCCCGGCTACAGCAACCATTGACAAGTACATGGCCAGTGTTACTATTTCCATGCTTTCCAAGATGTGCATACTAAACTAGTTTGTCTAATAAGCGATATTCACAGAATCTCTGGAATTTGTGTTTATATTATAAACTCCACCCAGAGGTTTATAAATGAAAAACAAGCGATAAGCTGAGAAAGAAGATATGAAGAAAAGGCATTATAAAAAGTAAAACTTATTTACTGGCGAGAGCAATAACCTAAAACGTCACAGTAATGAAGCTGTGTGGGACTTGATAGTTATCTTCAGATCAAGTGGCAGCTCTCTCATTAATTACTTCACAGCAGGTGTCTTTGAAACCAACCTCAGTAGCTTCGCTCGCGTGATCAATTCAACCTCTTGCGCGTGATGTTAGCTGTAAGACCAGTAGGGTAAAAAGTAAAGGTCCCTTTTCACGCATTTAGGCGCATTGGGCATATGGGAAGAGTGACCATATTTTGACAGACCAATCGGCACTAGGTAGGTAATGTGATCAGCATTCCGCCGACCGTCTCTACTTTCCCAGGACATACATCCTGGTACCCATTTTAGGCTGGGTTGACCATGATACAAATCCACGCAGCCAGCAGTGGGTTTCAATCGCGGTAAGTTGTAAGACCAGTAATGAAGAGATAATGGCAAACTGCCTGTTCCCTACCATCTAATGATTGTATCTGCTAGAATAGTGAACATACTTGCTAGTCTAGAGAATACCGTTTTATTTCGGGTGAGTCTCTAAATATGAAGAACACAAGTCATTGATAGTCACAATCGGCCGAACTGGTCAATACTATCTTAACCGCGATGATTTAAAATGTGGCTACCCATCAACGGACTGGGAAAGCATGAGCTCACCGATGCCTGTGCACATTAAACACGACACAGTTTTTCGCTGGCGTTTGCAAGGCCCGGATCCTTCAATGTTAAACAGTGGAATCAAAGGCTAAAGACCAGCACGGGCTGACAGTCTATGTAATCAACGATATCAAGCAGATAGCTTTAGGGCTAAGGCTATGCATAATAGATAGTGGTGAGCTCATCCAATGCCCTTGTTATTGTACTGCAGCCTTGCATTTTTCATGGAACTGCCATAGTTTACCGGAGGGCCACGTCTGTGTTAATTGTGGGTAGTCTTTTTGAGCTAGACATGGCATTAGTGTCAGTGGCTTATAAAACCTGTAATTCACTACCGAAAGACTTCGCTAGTTAACATTTCATGCGGAAATGTATGAGGTGTCATCATAAAGTTCATAGAATGAATTGATCGCTGACAACAAATGCTGCAATGTGAAGGTTCAGTCTATTGTACTGCATGAAGTCAGGGTAGCGTTGAAAGAGGAGCCAGATCTATGTGGTGAAATAATTGAACTGTTTGCATTTAGCTTTCAATGTCTGGCACTCTGGTTCGGACAATGTCGTTCAATTCATGACGATCAATGAGGATCGTTTTTAGAGCTGTAAATTTTCACACTTTGTGCGACGCACGTGGCGAGCATCTAATTGCTATGCGAAGAGGGACACAGCCAAAACGAATCAGACTTGAGTACCTGAAGCGGGGGCTGTCGTATTGTAACACATGAAAACAGGCAGCCACCTGTATATTTACTACAGAGGCCTAGGCCCTTGAGATCGCCTACTGGCAGAACAACTCCGGGAGAGACTGAGCAGGTCTAGAAAATTAGTAAGGAGGCAAGTGATCACCCTAGCCGGATTTAGAAGTTATCGTTTATTGTATTTGTTTATCCAGTTTGATTCGATTTCAAATATATTATTATCTTTATTTGCCATTCAGCATATTATTATTATTGCTCTGTAAGGTGTAGACACGCCAGGCACTGCAGCCAGTAGTGTTGGGGGGGGGGGGGCAGCTAGCTCTCCCAGGAGGGTGACAAGTAAAAACTAGTAGCCTGCTGCTGTCCCGTGATCACACAAGCCAATTCCAAATCCCCGTGGTGCAGACTGGATACTGTATCCTTGAGGATACAGGCTAACGGGGAAATGACAACCTTGAGAGGAGTGGGCCCCGCCAAGATTGAAATACTGCCCGAGACGCACCATGCTGTTGACAAATAGATCGCTGAACATTTAATAGGATCTAACGGCCTCTCAAACATAATACTGCGGGGCTCAGAAGTGGAAAAGAGGAGAAGAGACAGACCAAGAAAGACCTCGTTACATAACCTGAATGACTGGACAGGCCTCATGCATGCAACAATGAAGTCCGTCGCAACTGGCCGCCAAAGGTAGAGTGAGCTGATCAGTCAGCAGAAACTGGTGACCCAACGAAACGTAGTGTTACGGGATGATGATGATGATGATATTTTTTTTATTTTAAGAATTATACAACTAAACAAGACTGAGGCCCTACAAGCCCTTTTATAAAATACGTAGGGGCTCCCCTCCTTAAGACATTCCTCTACCCCAAGGATTTCTTTGTGTCGGCGCCCCGATTAATAATATTATTTTAAAGAATTGATAGTTCTGTGCATATGACCAATAACAGATTTACCGTTGAACTTTCAGCTCAAATCATTTAAATACAATTGTCTGAGCTTTTTATGGTTCTAGAAGCTATGAGGTACTAATCTGAGACTTCAAGAAGATGGGATGAACATAACAGCGCATTTACTTTTAGAGTTTAACGTGGTCTCGTCTTTAAAACAAATACATGACGAGATGGTTTTAAAAATACTGTTATTACAGTCGCAGACATCAAATGTGATGTGATGCTGGTATAAATTCAACGGTAACTACATGTAACAGAAACGGCAATTCCAAGCAGGACGCGCTGCAAAGGTTACACATTCAAAGCTCAGACAAGAATAGGTCGAATGGCCACTTCTGTTACTCGCCGTTTATCTCTTCCACGTCCACATAAATCGAGAATTATCCGACAGCCACTTTGCGAACCTGGGCGGACAGTTATCTGGCCATTATTGGAGACCGAACCTTGACCACTGCCTTAGGTAGCACTACGGCCTCTGAATAAAAATTGGCAGTTTCTCATGTTCATTGTCTGCTATATTGTCATCTATAATTCATGAGAAATTGAAACGCGCTTTGAAAACATCGTCTTGCCATGAATTCCTCTGCAAATAATAAACTGACTCTTAGTATCATTTTTCTTTGGATTTGGGGCACAAAAGGGGAGCGGGGGAGGGGGGGGGGGGGAGAAGAATTTTTGTAATAAATTTTACCAAACTCATCCAACGAACCACAGCGGTATAAAATAACTGACGAACTAAATATAATGAACAAGTCAGGAAATGTAACATTTTTCCGGTAGAAGATGCTATAATTTCCCGGCAGGAGCAGTTAAATGACTGGACAAATGCTTGCATCATCAGCCATACGAAAAATAATATGACAATATGACAAACGAACAGATAATCACTAAACAAGCACTGGGATAGGAAACACCAGGACAGATAATCACTAAACAAGCAATGACATAGGAAACACGAGGACAGATAATCACTAAACAAGCATTGACATAGGAAACACACCGAAAGATAATCACTAAACAAGCACTGACACAGGAAACACGAGCACAGATAATCACCAAACAAGCACTGAGATAGGAAACACGAGGACAGATAATCACTAAACAAGCACTGAGATAGGAAACACGAGGACAGATAATCACTAAACAAGCACTGACATAGGAATCACGAGGACAGATAATCACTAAACAAGCACTGACATGAGAATCACGCGGACAGATAATCACTAAACAAGCACTGACATAGAAACACACAGACAGATAATCACTAAACAAGCACTGACATAGAAACACACGGATAGATAATCACTAAACAAGCCGTAACATAAAACACACAGACAGATAATCACTAAACAAGCACTGACATAGAAACACACGGATAGATAATCACTAAACAAGCCGTGACATAAAACACACAAACAGATAATCACTAAACAAGCTGTGACATAGAAACACACAGACAGATAATCACTAAACAAGCACTGACATAGGAATCACGAGGACAGATAATCACTAAACAAGCACTGACATGAGAATCACGCGGACAGATAATTACTAAACAAGCACTGACATAGAAACACACAGACAGATAATCACTAAACAAGCACTGACATAGAAACACACGGATAGATAATCACTAAACAAGCCGTGACAGAGAAACACACAGACAGATAATCACTAAACATGCACTGACATAGATACACACGGATAGATAATCACTAAACAAGCCGTGACATAAAACACACAAACAGATAATCACTAAACAAGTCGTGACATAGAAACACACAGACAGATAATCACTAAACAAGCACTGACATAGAAACACACAGACAGGTAATCACTAAACAAGCACTGACATAGAAACACTTAGACATATTATCACTAAACAAGCTGTGACATAGGAAACTCGCAGACAAATAATCAATAAACAAGCTGTGACATAGGAAACACACAGACAGATAATCACTAAACAAGCTTTAACATAGGAAACACACAGACCGATATTCACTAAACAAACCCTGACATAGAAACACGCGGACAGATAAACACTAAACAAGCATTGACATAGAAACACACAGACAGATAATCACTAAACAAGCAATGACATAGGAAACACGAGGACAGATAATCACTAAACAAGCATTGACATAGGAAACACACCGAAAGATAATCACTAAACAAGCACTGACACAGGAAACACGAGCATAGATAATCACCAAACAAGCACTGAGATAGGAACCACGAGGACAGATAATCACTAAATAAGCACTGAGATAGGAAACACGAGGACAGATAATCACTAAACAAGCACTGAGATAGGAAACACGAGGACAGATAGTCACTAAACAAGCACTGACATAGGAATCACGAGGACAGATAATCACTAAACAAGCACTGACATGAGAATCACGCGGACAGATAATCACTAAACAAGCACTGACATAGAAACACACAGACAGATAATCACTAAACAAGCACTGACATAGAAACACACGGATAGATAATCACTAAACAAGCCGTGACATAAAACACACAAACAGATAATCACTAAACAAGCTGTGACATAGAAACACACAGACAGATAATCACTAAACAAGCACTGACATAGGAATCACGAGGACAGATAATCACTAAACAAGCACTGACATGAGAATCACAGATAATCAACAAGCACTGACATAGAAACACACTGACAGATAATACAAGAAACATATAATCACTAAACAAGCTGTGACATAGAAAAAGCCGTGACAGACACACAGATAATCACTAAACATGCACTGACATAGACACACGGATAGATAATCACTAAACAAGCCGTGACATAAAACACACAAACAGATAAGACTAAACAAGTCGTGACATAGAAACACACAGACAGATAATCACTAAACAACACTGGCATAGAAAACACAGACAGGTAATCACTAAACAAGCACTGACATAGAAACACTTAGACATATAATCACTAAACAAGCTGTGACATAGGAAACTCGCAGACAAATAATCACTAAACAAGCTGTGACATAGGAAACACACAGACAGATAATCACTAAACAAGCTGTGACATAGGAAACACACAGACCGATATTCACTAAACAAAAGCTGACATAGAAACACGCGGACAGATAAACACTAAACAAGCATTGACATAGAAACACACAGACAGATAATCACTAAACAAGCAATGACATAGAAAACACGAGGACAGATAATCACTAAACAAGCATTGACATAGGAAACACACCGAAAGATAATCACTAAACAAGCACTGACACAGGAAACACGAGCACAGATAATCACCAAACAAGCACTGAGATAGGAAACACGAGGACAGATAATCACTAAACAAGCACTGAGATAGGAAACACGAGGACAGATAATCACTAAACAAGCACTGAGATAGGAAACACGAGGACAGATAATCACTAAACAAGCACTGACATAGGAATCACGAGGACAGATAATCACTAAACAAGCACTGACATGAGAATCACGCGGACAGATAATCACTAAACAAGCACTGACATAGAAACACACAGACAGATAATCACTAAACAAGCACTGACATAGAAACACACGGATAGATAATCACTAAACAAGCCGTGACATAAAACACACAAACAGATAATCACTAAACAAGCTGTGACATTGAAACACACAGACAGATAATCACTAAACAAGCACTGACATAGGAATCACGAGGACAGATAATCACTAAACAAGCACTGACATGAGAATCACGCGGACAGATAATCACTAAACAAGCACTGACATAGAAACACACAGACAGATAATCACTAAACAAGCACTGACATAGAAACACACGGATAGATAATCACTAAACAAGCTGTGACAGAGAAACACACAGACAGATAATCACTAAACAAGCACTGACATAGAAACACACGGATAGATAATCACTAAACAAGCCGTGACATAAAACACACAAACAGATAATCACTAAACAAGTCGTGACATAGAAACACACAGACAGATAATCACTAAACAAGCACTGACATAGAAACACACAGACAGGTAATCACTAAACAAGCACTGACAAAGAAACACTTAGACATATAATCACTAAACAAGCTGTGACATAGGAAACTCGCAGACAAATAATCACTAAACAAGCTGTGACATAGGAAACACACAGACAGATAATCACTAAACAAGCTGTGACATAGGAAACACACAGACCGATATTCACTAAACAAACCCTGACATAGAAACACGCGGACAGATAAACACTAAACAAGCATTGACATAGAAACACACAGACAGATAATCACTAAACAAGCAATGACATAGGAAACACGAGGACAGATAATCACTAAACAAGCATTGACATAGGAAACACACCGAAAGATAATCACTAAACAAGCACTGACACAGGAAACACGAGCACAGATAATCACCAAACAAGCACTGAGATAGGAAACACGAGGACAGATAATCACTAAACAAGCACTGAGATAGGAAACACGAGGACAGATAATCACTAAACAAGCACTGAGATAAGAAACACTAGGACAGATAATCACTAAACAAACACTGACATAGGAATTACGAGACTAAAATCACTAAACAAGCACTGACATGAGAATCACGCGGACAGATAATCACTAAACAAGCACTGACATAGAAACACACAGAAAGATAATCACTAAACAAGCACTGACATAGAAACACACGGATAGATAATCACTAAACAAGCCGTGACATAAAACACACAAACAGATAATCACTAAACAAGCTGTGACATAGAAACACACAGACAGATAATCACTAAACAAGCACTGACATAGGAATCACGAGGACAGATAATCACTAAACAAGCACTGACATGAGAATCACGCGGACAGATAATCACTAAACAAGCACTGACATAGAAACACACAGACAGATAATCACTAAACAAGCACTGACATAGAAACACACGGATAGATAATCACTAAACAAGCCGTGACAGAGAAACACACAGACAGATAATCACTAAACAAGCACTGACATAGAAACACACGGATAGATAATCACTAAATAAGCCGTGACATAAAACACACAAACAGATAATCACTAAACAAGTCGTGACATAGAAACACACAGACAGATAATCACTAAACAAGCACTGACATAGAAACACACAGACAGGTAATCACTAAACAAGCACTGACATAGAAACACTTAGACATATAATCACTAAACAAGCTGTGACATAGGAAACTCGCAGACAAATAATCACTAAACAAGCTGTGACATGGGAAACACACAGACAGATAATCACTAAACAAGCTGTGACATAGGAAACACACAGACCGATATTTACTAAACAAACCCTGACATAGAAACACGCGGACAGATAAACACTAAACAAGCATTGACATAGAAACACACAGACAGGTAATCACTAAACAGCACTGACATAGAAACACACAGACAGATAATCACTAAACAAGCCCTGACATAGAAACACGCAGACAGATAATCACTAAACAAGCATTGACATAGAAACACGCAGACAGATAATCAGTAAACAAGCACTGACATAGGGAACACGTGGACAGATAATCAGTAAACAAGCACTGACATAGGAAACACGAGAACAGATAATCACTAAAAAAGCACTAACATAGGAATCATGAGGACAGATAATCACTAAACAAGCCTTAACATAGGAATCACGACTACAGATAATCAGTAAACAAGAACTAACATAGGAATCACGGGGACAGAAAATCACTAAACAAGCACTAACATAGGAATCACACAGACAGATAATCAGTAAACAAGCACTGAAATAGGAAACACGAGGACAGATAATCAGTAAACAAGCACTGACATAGGAAACGTGAGGACAGATAATCACTAAACAAGCACTGACATAGGAATCACGAGGACAGATAATCACTAAACAAGCTCTGACATTGAAACACGCAGACAGATAATCACTAAACAAGCATTGACATAGCAAACACGAGGACAGATAATCACTAAACAAGCACTATCATAGAAATCACGAGGACAGATAATCAGTAAACAAGCACTAACATAGGAATCACGAGAACAGATAATCGCTAAACAAGCACTAACATAGGAATCACACAGACAGATAATCAGAAAACAAGCACTGACAGGAAACACGAGGACAGATAATCAGTAAACAAGCACTGACATAGGAAACACGAGGACAGATTATCAGTAAACAAGCACTGACACAGGAAACATGCGGACAGATAATCACTAAACAAGCACTGACATAGGAATCACGAGGACAGATAATCACTAAACAAGCACTAACATAGGAATCACACAGACAGATTTTGGCTAAACAGGCAACGAAATTGGAAACAAATGGACTTGGAACACTAGAAAGGCAAAAGAAACTGAGATTAACTTTGTTGAATAGGCTAGAATGCTGAACATTATTTATCCATGATGTCGAGCTGACTGCACATGCTAGAAAGAAATATCGGGACTAAACTGTGGGCCCTATATGGCATATAAGGGCACAACAAGCGAAAGATGTAGTAGGCGCGGCTACAACAAAACCAACAGCGAGACCAAGTTTTCAAACACATAAACGGGCATTCAAAAACATGAATTGACACACGTGGATATGAACTTGCACGCATCACCAGGTATTTTTATAAGAATAACAGGGAAGTCTTAATGTTAATTTAAAATCGTCAAAGATATTTATATGTTAATATCTGCAGTAAAAATCTTAAGGATTCATTTGCTAGCGCTTCGTTAATGGGAGACAGACGGCAGCCTCGTCGTCTGGAAGTTTATTTTCAGAGTTAGCTATCAAAGATTGTCTTATCATATATCCTAATAGTGAACCACATATTTTGTAAGAAATATTCCAAACCACAATTTTCACTTCTATTTTTTTTCCTAGTCTAAATCCCAATCAAAATGCCATTTTCTTATGACACAATCTATAAGTTAATTAGACATTTTATAACAAATGTTCCTATAACATTGTTTAGCCTGATTTAATTTGCTTTTTTCGTAAATATTTAAAGTGTTGTCAAAGCCTGTTACATAATTCTTAGTTCACAACACAGTTCTATTGCTTCTCGAATCCCTAGCAAAATCTGAAGTGGCTAGAAGAGTCATGGACATTACATCACCAAAAACAACAAGACACAAGTAAAACCGTTGAGCTAACAGCTTGTTATCCCTTGCACGCGCTGTGCTTGTGGCAGCCACCTAGCAACAGCAAGCATTAAAGGGCATTTGCATTCGTTAAAGTCTGCACCAATAGCCAATCAGGGCATCGAAGAGAGACGATCTTTACACGCAACTCACAGTAGTTCTGTTACAGGACATCTGCTATGTTGTTGTTTTTAGACCGTTAGTGGTTTATAAATACCACAAGAGCTTTCTTTTAGTTGTATTGGAACCTTTTAAGGCATGGTTTTTTTTTTTTTTTCAGGCTATTGTGATATTTATTTGGTAAGAGCAGTCACCATTGAAAAAAAAAATCCCATATTTTGTTACTTCCTGAGCAAATAACAAGCCACGAAGACATGTTTGCGCTTCTCTAAGACATACAGTCAATCGATGGCTACTCAATATGTTCATGAAAAGAGCGGAAGACGATGGATAAGTACAACTGTCGTCGTCTTCATTTGTGTGAGATCTCTGGTACACATTTGTTTCATTAAAGATTGGTTTATCGTAGAAGACAACTTACCCATTTTTTTTTACTACAGGATGCACGAATTAGTGATCTGATATATCACTGCATAACCAATATATTGTTGAATCTAATGATACAACAATTTGTCTGCCCATCCCCCTTACTGTGCCCACTAGGCACTCCGACATACTGAACGCATTGTGTGTTTGTGTGTGTCTGTGTGTGTCTGTGTGTATGGTGGGGAGGGGGGTCATTTCCCAACCTTTTATGTGTCAGGCCCCACCCAAGCCTTTCTAAAATTCTTATATCCCCCTGTGTAACTGAAACTCTGGAGGAGTCTATTTTCGAATCCCCCCCCCCCCCCCCCCCCCCCCCCCATTTGTTTTTAAACAATTAAATCATCCCCCCCCCACCCCACACAAAGGGGCGCTGGCTCCACGTTGGGAAACTGCTCTACACCAAGAACGTATATATATATATATTACTAGAAGTCCACGTAAAAAATCCCAGCCTTTACCGGGCCCTGCACCCGGGACCTCTAGCACTCGAGGCGGACGCCATGCCTCAAGACCGCTTAGCTCCCCTTCTTCTTATTACATTGTCCAGTAGCAGTCATCTCTTCTCTTGTTAGATTTGCATAGATCTCATCCATATCTCTTATGACATACCCAAGGTCTTATCCAATTTCTAGTACAGCGATAACCAGGTCAGGCGTTGATTTTTAAGAATTCTTCAGAGGCGGATGCTGTCATTTATACACTTAGATCTGTGGTTCGGTCTGTTATTTAAAAAAAATTGTTTAACTCCAAGACAACTGATTACCTGCATCAGACGGAGACTTTGGCCACGTCACGAGAAACGGGAAATACGTTAAAAGAACTGCGGAACAGCTGGAAGGCACGAGAGACAGGGAGAGACAAGATGAAAAAATGGTCAGTTTTACAATACGGCTTGTAAGAACATCTGCATATTTTTTTTAAAAAATTGGTACACGAATCAAAAGTTTGAAAAGATATACCTCATCGAAGTGTCGAGAGTGGGGAGGGGGGGGGGGCGCATATAACATTCGTTGGTGAGTTCTGTCAAGAGTACTATTAAAAATGATGTTCTTTTCTGTAAGGCTTCAACACTCCATATTTTCCGAGGTCTTCCACTCTCTCTATACCCGTTGTAACGTTTTAGTATGGCTCGCTGTGGCAGATGGTATCAAGGCATTCTTGTTAGGTGTCCAAAGCCCTTAATTTGTTGTTCTTTGAAGATCTGTAAGACTGGCTTTACTCCTAGCATTCGTCTGATTTGATGATTTCGTGTTCTGTCTTTCCTTGAAACTTCTGCAGCACTTCTAAGGCATTTCATCTCTGTTGTCACAATTTTACGTTTATTGGAGAATGTAAGTGTCCACGCTTGGCACTGATAG
>CAJHNH020001172.1:175000-192878 GCA_905116865.2 Candidula unifasciata
GTATGATGACTGATAATGATAAAACTAAAACTAACAAACGAAACACGGAGCTAAAAAAAAAAGAATCAAAAGAAAGAAAAGAAACAGTACCAAGGGAAAAAATCGAAATGAAACGAAATGTCGAACTAAGACAGGAAAATATTAAACTATGGAGAGAGAAACAAAATACATAGAAAAGAGTATAGAGAAGAAACAAGAAATAACACAGCAGTTTTAGAGAAAGTATAGACCTTGACAATAAAACAAAGAACTGGGAAAATAACTATAAAAAGAATTTTTAAGACAATATATGAGACCAAAAGCATGGCCAGGCTGTGGCAGAGATCATATAATGTCGTGTGCAGTGTTGGAGTACGTGTGTAAGGTGTACTACTCACCGTCCTTTTTAAGATGCAATTTTTCGTTGTTTGAAGCCCGACCCTGGCTCTTGCCGTGTCCGCAATATAGCCAGGCCATAAATATGGCCTAGTGGCTGAACGCGGTTTCTGTGACCTCTCCACGGTGATCCACATCCCCATGGTGGCACATTGTGTCATCGGGTGTTTATCGCTTGTGTGATGTCCTGGTGGGGTCGAAAGTCAGTCAGTCAGTCAGTCAATGTTGGAGTGAAGCTGTTCATTCTCAAGAAATACATAAACATTAACCAAATTTCTAAACAAATATATTGAGAACAGATGAAATCTTTAGAAAAAAAAAACCTAACATATCTGGCGAAAGCAAATGTGCAGCACTTGCGTATCGCAGCCACATAGAAATATGAGGCAAGAATTCGTTAAATGCAGGGTCAGCCCAACGCAAAAACCAATCCCATTAAAAATGAGCACTCACAAAATTGATCACACGGACAAATTTTTGGTCTCTGGAATCAACAAGACTGGCAAACGATGATGACAAAAAGTATCGCCAAGCAGGCAGAGAAATCGGGAAGAAATATGGAGAATTTAAACGGAAGTAGCTCAGTGAGCATTCAACAAATTGAAAACATCAGTAACGATAATAATAAATGGTTGGGGTATATTAAAAGAATGTCAGATGACAGAAAAGTAAAAAAATGTATATACAAAGGAGATGAATATTCGTAGACCACGAGGCAGACCAAGAAGGATATGAAGAGATTATGTCCAGTCAGACCTGCAAACACTTATTGTCACCAACTGGAAAGAGAAGGCCAACCAGAGAGATGAATGAAGGCGGGTGTTATCTGCATCAATGAACCACAAGGGCTCGGAATGCTGAAGAAGAAGAGAAGAAGTAACAATTATAATATTAAACACCTGTACAATGAACGCGAGGAGAGGACATGGGTACACAGTTGCATACAAAATGGCTGGATGAAGTCAAAGTTTCCAGCCAAGTAAAAAAATAATCCGGCGTGATACTGACCACATCACTCATCTTGTGCCGATTGGTCTATAAAAATATAGGTCTAGTCCTATATGCCCTATACGCCTTAAGGCGTGGAAAAGGGTCCTTACTTTACTTACTAAAAAGATAATGGTAGTCCGATGGCAGATACCGGGCCTTAACTCATCCCCAGGTAGTTTTATTCTAACATGTTTTTGTTTTTTCTCACAACTGTGTACTTCACGCTAACATTTTTTATGTTTTGATGAAGAAAATGAAAGCTGTATGGCATGAGTTAAAGTAACGCATAATAATGGAATAACGAAACACAAGAGTGGACTACAAGAAGATGAAAAATCAATGTAATGTAGGAAACATTCAAGTAACATGTGACACATTCATTGGTACAGACAGATTAAAAGAGGAGTTAAACAAGAATTGGTTTTAATTTACGTTTTGTTGTGTCTACTCATATTCATAATTATAACCTTTTAACTATTTATTGGGTTCATTCATTGTACTGAGAGATTGTGTGTGTGATGTCTATATTAGGACACCAACACACTTAGGTATATGGGGGTAGTCTTCTTCTTCTTCTTTCTCTCTTCTTCTTCTTCTTCGCGTTCACCAGCTGTGGGCTCTGGCGGAAAGTTCTGGTTGTTTGTCTACTCCTGGACTGCAGTCCTGCTCCAGAACCTGAGTGTTGTGAGCATCAGTTTTACACTGATTCACTTGAATGCAGACTGGTGGTTCCTTGCCTCTCAGGCAGATGCACTCTGACTTCAAAGGAAGCTCCCAATTAGTCGACTCTTACGACATGCTTTTGGGTAGGCAGTGGGTCTATTATTGTTTTCCCCACAATGGGGCCCCGGAATCCACACGGGGATATGGGGGTAGTGAATGTGACTCTAGGCAGCCAAACAGCTTCTCTGAAACTGATTTCTCTTTGGAGAAAATAAATGCAAACATTTTATGGAAGTGACGATAAGGAACCAAAGACTTTACTGGATGACGTACGATCAGCAATACACAATCTGGAAATAAAAGTCACCAGGCTGCGACAAAATACCAGCAGAACTAAGTCAGGCAGAAGTAGAAGCCTGAGTCGAAATCTACCACGCACTGGGCACAAATATCTGAAACGACGCTATTTGGTCTGAAGCATAGAAAATAACAATCTATCTCTCTCCCCAAAAAAAAAAGAAAAATTATGTTTTTTTTTTTTTTTTGCAATTATTCACCCAATGGAGTCACGATGACGTCACGGGACATTCAAATAATTTCGAGGGTGGTCAGATAGGGCTTTCCCGGTGTGTTTCCAGTTGTCTTCCTGGTTCACCAACGTTTTGGAGCGTTGCCAAAGCTTTGGCGCCCTTCTTGTTCCCGACGGCGTCTTCCATCCAGCGACCTATGTTTGTCTCCAGCGACTGGTGTTTGTGGCGTTTTGGATTGCGCGTGTCTTGTTCCAGTCTATAACGCCGTGCCTTTCCTTGAATTGTAAGAGACCAGCGTTATCTTCCTGCAACAACATGGTATTCTGCACAGCACCAGACATTGTGGCAAGCTCACGAGAGGAAGTGTAGATGGCGGAGAATGTGAAGAAAAAAAAGATACGGTGGAGGTTTTCAATCGCTGTGCTGCAGAGGCCAAAAAAGCACATTGGGAAACTTTTGAGAATGATATGCGAGGCGATTAAGCATTGGGGAAATTCTGGAAACTGTAAAAGCAGATGGAAAGAAAAGATCGGCCTATGACAGTGGGAACAATTTTTAGAGACGATGGTTTGCCTATGACAACAGACAAGGAGAAAGAGGAGGCTTTTCTTCATACGTTTATAGCTCAGACAGATCGTAATGATGTAGACATCAGGGATGCAGTTAGAAAGGAGTTAGCTGGCACCTTAAAGAATATGCATTATGAAGACATGATTGGAGTAGAAAATCTTGTTCCCGACGGCGTCTTCCATCCAGCGACCTGTGTTTGTCTCCAGCGACTGGTGTTTGTGGCGTTTTGGATTGCGCGTGTCTTGTTCCAGTCTATAACGCCGTGCCTTTCCTCGAATTGTAAGAGACCAGCGTTATCTTCCTGCAACAACATGGTATTCTTCACAGCACCAGACATTGTGGCAATAATCATGAGATGCTGTTATCGCTGACGGAAAGGCAGGTTCGATGGCGGTGTCGAAAGTCGACCTGTCGTCTGGACATACTGTTAGGGCAAGAGACATGACTGGAAGGGTCGCGACTACCGTACAGATAGATCATTCTTTTTCTATACTGCTGGTCTCACTAGTTAAAAAGCATTGCCAAGTAGAGTTAGATATGTCGCGGAATACAACTAATGAATGAAGCAACTACTTACGGGAGGTTTGTGCCAATAAATTATTATTGAACCCTGCAGTGATCGGCAGAGAGAACACCATTGTTGAAATTGATGAAAGTCTGTTTGCAAGGCGGAGACCCAATCTAGAACTGGCCCTTACCAAACCCCAGCCTACGCCCCCCCCCCCCCCCCCACCCCACCCATCCCCAATCTGATCTGTAAATCTACAGCTTTAATCATAATTTATTGTAATATCCTTTTTATTACAATTTTTAAAAAAATAATTATTGCTTGGGTGATCCGTTGCCGAAAGTGTGCTAAGAGCTGAAATTTATAATTTACATTTGAAAAAAAAAAAGGGTCAGGTAAGGGTTTAATGCGGCACCTTTCGATTGAGTTGAAAAATGATTTAGATTATCTTCACAGCCCTCTGGACACAACCATAGGCGCTCAGATTCCACTCTCGATATATTCATCAGCGTCTGCGGTTAATAGTACCAGTCCTATGTTGGTTAACAAGACCTTGTGTGCGTCCGATGTGCTTCTCATGCTTAGCTGTGGCAATCATTACTCCCAATTCGCGTATTCTTAACAGACGGAGAGGACACGTTGCATCCAAAATCCTCAGAATGTCCTATCTCTCTAAGGGCAATGACAATGTCTGCGTGATCCATGGGCCGGCCAAATTCAATTAATGCAGCACCTGCCAGTCTATCAGCTCTCTCATTAACAACAACATCTGCATACCTGGGACCAATATGAAAGTAACTGCACACACAGGAGAATTATGCATCTACTCAAGCGACTGTCTGCGTAACCAGCCTGCCTCGACCCGCCGGATCATGCTCAAAGAATCAGCACACACACGTGGGAATAGTCCTGTGTCCCCACCATCACCTCCATCGTCATGCTGCTGGTGGTCATAGAGAAGGCACAGCTGGCTTCCTGAACTGTTCTGCCTGAAGAGCGAGCTGTAAATGCCCTCGTATAACAGACTCATCTGTGAAGATCACCACATCTTTCTGATCTGACTTGTCACTGATAAGCGCGCATACCTCGGCATTGACAGCAGCTCCCGACAATTCTTATCGAGTGTCACGACACAGGAGAATGTGAGATTGGGCGTTTTAGACGCTGGTATCCATTCCTCACCTGGATGGATGTCTGTAAGGCTGCAAACCTGCATGATGTCATCCTCTGCCCTACCCAGCAGTGATTTGCCCCTTTTAAATCTATTGCCCTTTTTCTTGAAGAGCATGTGGTGATCTAAAAACACGACCAGTATTGTACACCAGCCGATTATGCACCAACGCACAGACAAATGAACACACACACACACACACACACACACACACACACACAAAACAGCACAAGAAGCTCACAACACTCAAAACTGCACTGCACATGGAAATGACAACCCCCCCCCCCCCCTCCCCTATAAAGGTCGACTGTCTCGTCAGCTGTTGATTTGCCGTGGATTTTCCTTGTTTGGGATGAATAATTGTAAAAGAACCTATTTAACAACTATGCTCCAACTATCATACCATCGCACTAATATGTCATGTAAAATCCTCTTACGTATTATCATGAAGAGAATTGAAAGGAAACTACAATATTAGCTACATAAAGCACACGGCTTTAGTGATTGAGGAGGCATTTTATACTCAGTAATTTTAAGAAATCAGTACTGTACAATGCTTACACTACTGTCAAAATCAATGCAAAACTACATAGCCTTTCCACTTCCTCCCCCGTTTTGCAAGCCCACTGACTTCACATGGTATGCCTGAATTATGAAACGCGGTCTACCTGCTATTGGTCACTGCTTATTGCATTATAAAGAACTGCATAAATAAATTAGAAAAGTCACAATATTGTTCCGTGTGTTATCAAAAGCCATGTGTGAAGTAAGCAGGAAAAACTGGACTGTTTTGAGAGCCAGGTACAAATACTTACACGTCATTCTAAGATATTGAACTAAAATCTATAGTTCGCCAAATAACACCGGCTGGTTCCAATACGAATAACTTACCTAGCTCGCTATGTATGTACCCAGAGGGACAAGCGACTCTGTTAAATCCAAGACTTCAAATGTAACAATTTGCGATAGGCTTCTCATTGTTTCCTTATATGTAATTTTCAAATCATTAACAAAGAAATAACAAATCAAAGGGATATTTTAAACAGAAGCGACAAACATTTAGCAGTCAACATCTACAACAGAAAACATGTTTATGCTTAACTGGGCTGGAGAGAAAAACGTGAGAAAGATATAGGCAGACGGAAAGAGAACTGTCAAGTGTGTGTGTGTGCGCGCGCGCGCGTGCGTGTGCGTGTGTGTTGCGTCAGTTTAACAGTTTACTTTCTCATCCGTTCTGATAACAAAATTTAAGATAGGGCTTCGCTTGTTAAAAAAAAGGAAGCACTATATGAGCCAAGAAGCAACATTAGCACAATGACTAGCACATTTTTTATCTGCCAACCCGGTTGTCACAGGTTCGAAAAAAAAAAAAAGACGCGACATTTTAAAATTTACATGAGTTTTCAGTAGTTGTGTAATTCACTTTTCATCGCCTGACGCCGTATCGCCACCAGATCATCAAAAGTCGGAAACAAATGAAAAAGGATTTTA
This sequence comes from Candidula unifasciata, assembly GCA_905116865.2. Taxonomy (NCBI): domain Eukaryota; kingdom Metazoa; phylum Mollusca; class Gastropoda; order Stylommatophora; family Geomitridae; genus Candidula; species Candidula unifasciata. Next base: position 181,299 of record CAJHNH020001172.1, read on the forward strand.
TCCCGACCATTGTCATGGCAGACAAACAAACCTATCACTTTTATTACCTCCAAAGCTAGTCTCGCTAAACAGGACTATCGTGACAGTAAGCAGGTGCTTTACCTGCTCTCCCAAAAAAAAGTGGGGCCGAGTAGCTCTTACTATGGTTGACTAATATAGCAACATGTGAAATGCACAAATATTTAATTTACACCTATTAAAAAGTTTGAAGTATGAAATTAAATGCTAAATAGGCAGCATAAAATAAATGCAACGTTTGTTAAGAAATCTGTTGCTTTTTGAAGGCGTGTTTTGTTTGAAAACAAATAGCTTTCATGCAAATATCAACATGCAAGCTCGTATTTTAGTCTCAATATTATTCAGCTGCAACTCTGTGAAGATCCATTGGCCCGCTTTCAAAGCGCGGATGTTCGATATCGAAAAACAGACCTTGTGTCCAAAATGTGCCCATTGATTTATGGGCTAGTGTGTAACCATTTATTTATCGTTTCATGACCTTTGAAGTGTTGAAGTTGGAAGCGCCGCTGTAATCACTGGCCCAGGAACAGTCATCTCTGTAACGTAGGAATATTTATTAGTCATCTGTGCCACATTCTGTTGCGACATATACACAGAAATCGTCACCGGAGCTACGGAGCACGCGCTGTGCGCTTGACACAATTTTTAGCAGTTCGTGAAGAGGAGGAGATGACGAGGGAATGGGAAGAGAAGAAGGCATAGCAATAGGAGGGCAGGTGCTAGGAGAATAAGAAGAAAAACGGAGAGATTGCCCTTCAATAAGAGTCGGATACTGGAACTGTCGGAGTGCTGGGCAAAGTGATCCTGTACTGGAGAGTTTCGTTTTTAATTTTCATATCATCATGCTCCAGGAGCTAAATACAGACAGATATCATTGCCCTGGGTACGTCAGTTCTATAAACTCTGTTGGACAGGAGAGACATGGACAAGGTCTGGTGTGAAGAAAGGAGTGAAGCATGTGTTGCTTGACTTGAGCCAGTGGAACCACACTGAAAGAGAGATTCAAGGGATACAGGTGGAGATTTGTGGCTTAAGTTGGAACCTCATACAAGTATATGCCACAGTAGACTGTTTTGTCAGAAGGGAACAATGGGGCTGGCTCAAGGAATTTGAGGAGTTACCAGGTGATACGTTACTCATATGTGGCCATTTCAGCGCGAGGAACAGACAATGGGACAGCAGCGGAAAAAACCGACAGGGAATTGCCCTTGCAGAGGCCATTGTTGATACCGATATGGTCTGCATCAATGATGGGAGGACGTCTAGAATCGCAATGAGGTCTGGTGATGCAGACACAGCCATTAACTTGACATTTGTCTCCCAGTCGTCGGTTTTAGATGTTAAATGGACTGACCTGAATGACCATGGGAGTGATTACCTACCATGTTCAGTCCTGATTTCTAAACCCAGCAAGGTTAAGGCTGGGAGAGCACGCAAGACCTTCCGATATTCAAGGTCCGACAATTAAGTAATAAGACCAGTTCCATAAAAACTAAATAAAATCAACAGTTGAAGATATAACCTGCATCTAATTCAAAGTAAGCCCCTTGTGCATTGATTCAGCAAGTGGCACGATCTAACAAACACTGGAACGACCTCTGTTGTTCTTCTGTTGTTTTAGCCCTTACAGTTTGTGTTACGGCCCTTTGGATGTCATCAATATTGTTAAAGAATCGTCCTTTTAATCAAAACTTTATTTTTGGAATAGAAACAAATAACAGGGAGACAAATAAGGTGAATAGGGTGGAAGGCTGAGAAACACACACATTTTTGGGCTAACAATTCTTGTTTTGAGGATGTCTCTTATGTACTTAACCAGCTGAGGTTTTGGGTCATCAGACAACGAATGTGGTACAAACCGGCAAACAACTTTTTTCTTGCCAAAATCTTGCACTAAAATGTTATGAATGGTCTCTCTATAAACACCAGATTCATTTTCCATCATCCTCACAGTAAAACAATGATCTTCTTGTATCCGTTCTCTGACTTTTGCAATGAGTTCATCATTATAAACATAAATTTTGCGTCCAGGTCTAGCTGCATTAGTAATTATTTCACACCACTTTTGAATCGTGAATACTACCTGCAAAATTGTGCACGAGATAAACAATAATCCCCATAAACTGGTTGCATCAATTCAACTGTTTCAGTGGAGCTTTTTCTGAGTTTTAAAAAAAATTAAATATTATCTTTTTTGCTCTGTGCTGATAATGTAACAATGCACCTCTGATTAGGCCAACAAAATGGCGGCTTGTTTGTTGTGTGCTTACTGAGCAGTGATGAAAAGTTGCCAGATCATAGATGAATGTTGCCTCTTTAGATTCTTCCATACGTTGCTTCATAGATGCCATTTTTGTCTTGTCATAATAAAATCAGTCTCATTACTTAATTGTCAGACCTTGTAAGTGTACCAACAATCTACTTAGAACCCTCAGACAGGGAGCATGCAACAGAACTGCCAGAAATAATTTTCTACTGCCCCCATGGTGGACTCCAGGAGTAGAACAGACGTAGAAGGCTAAGAGAGCCGCAGTGAAGCAGCTATAAAGAAAGTACGACAGACATACTCAAGCTCACGAGAGGGAGTGTACATGGCGGAGAATGTGAAAAAAAAAAAAGATACGGTGGAGGTTTTCAATCGCTGTGCTGCAGAGGCCAAAAAAGCACATTGGGAAACTTTTGAGAATGATATGCGAGGCGATTAAGCATTGGGGAAATTCTGGAAACTGCAAAGGCAGATGGAAAGAAAAGATCGGCCTATGACAGTCGGAACAATTTGTAGAGACGATGGTGTGCGTGTGACAACAGACAAGGAGAAAGGGGAGGCTTTTCTCCATAGGTTTATAGCTCAGACAGATCATAATGATGTAGACATCAGGGATGCAGTTAGAAAGGAGTTAGCTGGCACCTTAAAGAATATGCATTATTAAGACATGATTCGAGTAGAAAATATCAAACACATTTTGAAAAAAAAAAAAAAAACACTGCACCAGGACCTGATGGGGTCAGGTATGGCCACCTAAAGGCTTTGAGCGATGTTGACCTGGCAGAGATGACCGACTGCTTTAACCAGAGCATTAAGACAGCATCAGTACCGCAGGACTGTGTGCACAGCTATCTAATCCCACTACCAAAACCTTTTAAGGATCATTCAAAGCTTAGTGGCTTTAGAATCATCACCTTACAAAACACATTTGGGAAGGTCTTGAAGAAGAAAGTCGCTGTAGTGCTGCAAGAATTTTTGGAAAGGGGGAAGCTTCTCTCAAGAGGTCTGGGAAGCTACACGCCAGGAAATGATATATGGGCAAATGCAGCCACTTTTGCTTTTGACGTCTATGAAGGGTTCCAGAACAGACAGGAAACTATAGCGGTAGCATTGGGTCTCGAGGATGCTTATAGCAGAGTGAGATACGACATCTTGATGACTGCACTGAAGGAGAAGGAAGTCAGTCCATGGCTGGTGAATTGAGTTGTAGCTGTCCTGTATTCACGTCGGGTTGCTCTCCGACTGGGCTCATGGACCTGAGAACCATGCAGTTTGGCCCCGGGACTGCCACAGAGTTCCGTTATCTCGCCTGTGCTCTTTAACGTGTATATGAGCAAGATTGCAAGCCTAGAAGCACCAGGAGTTGGAATGATATTGCATTTTGGGAATGATTTACTTGCATGTAGGCAGGGGGAAAGAGGGAACAAACAGCCCGGGAGCTACAAGCGACAGTAGACAAAGTGACTGGGTATTGTACAGAAATGAGGGGTGTCGTTAACCCGGGTATTTTGTGGTGTTCTATAGACAACAGGGTCGTTAATGTCCCAAGTCTCACGATAAATGATAGAAACGTCAACAGAGAGAGCAAACTAAAGTATCTGGAAATTACATTTGACAGGAGCCTGTCCTTTAAGGACCATCTAGCTAAAGAATGGAGGTGGAGGCGGTCGCTGCAACTTTCCGCTGGCTAGAGAAAATGACACACACACACACACACACACACACACACACACACATCGTGATTGTAACTGACTCAGAAAGCATGCTGAGGAAGATCAGAACAGGCATGCTTCGTGCAGAGTGGCATGCTTCACTGCGGAAGACACAGTTGAGGAGTATGGTCTGGATTTTGTCACCGAGACACGCCGGTGTGTTTTGAAATGAACAGGCGACCAGACTGGCTGGCTCTGCACACCTTGGTGGAATACTGATGCATGATAAGGCAGAGGTGGTTAGTGCCTTGTGGGAGTTCGTGTACAGTTCGGAGGATCATCACAGTCTGGTGAGATTGATGCAGGGGGAGTGACAAGAGGCTCTGGCAGATGCTTCAGGCTCATGGAAAAAGCAAGACGGACGTTTAATCAGAATGCTACTGGCAACATTAGTACTGGAACTCTTAGCTGGCTGCTGAAGATGGGGACGGAGCGCTTATGGGAATGCCCCGAGTGCTGTGATATTGGTTCTTGAATCAGCTCAACTCACATTCTGTGAATATCTGGTCGTTGAACAATATTATATTAATTCCCTTTGCGACGCTAAGTTGTAGATTTATTTCCCTTTACATACCTTTATGGTTTCATACTACTCGTTCATTTAACAGATATTTATCGTTCTCTCCCAACAAGTACTGCTGCTGCAATATTGCTGACAAGCCTATTTACTGGCGTGCTTTCTCTTTCTCTCTCTCTCTCACTCTCTCTCTCTCTCTCTCTCTCTCTCTCTTTCTCTCTCTCTGTACCCCACCAGGACATCAGAGGTCCCAGAAACCCATTTCAGCCGTTAGCCCATATTTATGACCCGGCTATATTTAGGGCCCCTGGAAAAAGCCAGGGTGTGGCTTCAAAAAATGAAAAATTGCATCCCATATGGGGATGACTTCAAAACTGGCGTGCTGATTATTATAGAAATCGGTTATATATTTGTTAGTATTCAGACTTGCGAACACAAACAATACATTGTAACATATTTTGTCAGCATATCTCGCTGTATCTCGCCAGGTGCTTCACTACAGCTACAACAACATATCATAAAGCGCGCGCACACATATATACACACAATGACTGAATAAATTCCACTTAAATGCAAATGGTCTTTCTCTCTTGATACATCATGTTCCTCTACTTGCCGTAAGTGTACTGTAGTCACATGACTTACCAGGGTAACGTAAATTAATTATAAATTCCTAGAGCTTACATCAGAAGGGGTTTTGATTTTTATTGTTAAAGCTTCGGCCTGTTTCAGCATTCGCCTGTTCTGTGTGTGGTAGGTAAATCACCGGGAACGTACTGTCCTTGTCAATTAGATGTCCGGAATAAGGCAAATGACGTCCTATAGAAGAGGTGATTCATTTCCTCTAGACTGGTGTCGACATCCTTGTGGAATCACTCAACTGTGCATGCAGCTGTTTGAGTTTATGTTCTACCACTCTATTCCAAAATTGTCTCTTTGTTTGATCACCAGAGTCTACACCAAAACAGAACCGAAATTTTAAAAAAAAAATTACTAAAGAAACAATCCATATCCAAGTGCACGGTCAATCTGATACTATATCAGAATGCAGAATTTAAACATTATACAATTTAATTTGTTCTGCCTTTCATTTCCTTAGTTTCTTTTAAGATATCTCCATTGCTTGCTTTTTTATTTGCCTGTGGTGTTCTCATAATTCCTTTACAAAACTACATCTCTTTCCCATAATTGTTCCTCGACTCATGTGATTGAGCTTATAGTTAGTGAATAAAGAAGAAGAAAAACGCATGCATTATTCTGCTTCTTATTTTTATTATAACAATTTCGTCTGGTGTTATCATGATAACAACAAGAGTCAGAGGAAGACCGAGAAGAATGCATGATTCACTTATGTTCATTAGTACCTGCTCTGTACAGTATACCTCTTGGAAACTCTTTCTGATACCGTGTTGTAAAACATTTTATCATAGAATATTCTTCATCATATCTTGCTGCTAATTATATATCATTATGTCAACGCTATCCTCTCCGTGTGGGTTACGAGACTCCTGTGTAGGAAAAACAAGATTAGAACGACTGTCTATCCAAACAAGCATGTCGTAGGAGCGGTGGATCAAATTAAGAGTTTTTTTCGAAGTCGGAGGTCAAGTGCTCTAGCGGCAAGGAACAACCAAGTGCCCACGAATAAGTCAGTAAAGAAGGGGTACACAACTTTCCGCCAGAGCTTGCTTACTTGTTGTACCCCACCAGGACATCAAACAAGCGATAAACACCTTGTGACATAAAGCGTCACCATGCAGACGAGGAAAACCCGAGAAGAGGCCCCAAAAACCCCTTTTAGCCGTTGTGGCCACATTCATGGCCCGGCTATATTCAGGGCCCCCGGCAAAAGCCAGGGTGGGGCTTCAAATAAAGAAAAATTGCATCCACCAGAGCTTATAGTTGGTGAATAAAGAAGAAGGAAAAACGCATGCATTATTCTGCTTCCTATTTTTATGAAAACAATTTCGTCTGGTGGTATCAGGGGAACAACAAGAGTCAGGGGAAGACCGAGAAGAATATGGACTGAATGAGTCACTGACACCTTAAGACTGCATAACAACATGGCATATCAAGTGACTGAGCGTGTCCTGGCTCGGCTGCCAATCGTCTGATGAACTACGACGCCTAGCGGCATAAGCAGATAATACCCCCCCCCCCCCCCCACCCCCCCCCCCCCCCCCCCCCCCCCCCCCCCCCCCCCCCCCCCCCCCAAAAAAAAAAGAAGAAAGAAGTTATCAAGATACCCAAATAATGTCGCTTCTTGGAGTTCTCTTTAAAATATTAGAAGCGATTGTTAGCAAAATTGAGCAGATGAAAACTGGTACATGTTGTTCACGTTTCGGGTCACGATCTTTGAATCCCAGAAATAACGAGGGGCTGTGGGAGAAATCTGACAATTACAAAAATGATGACAAAAAAACGACGTGTTTAAATTAACAGCCGAAGGACTTTCTGTATCAGGCATCTGAGAGCGTTTCCGTGCTACATAATGGCTGGCAGAGAATTCCAGTGATAAAAGCAATGGCCTGGGGAAATCATGGTTTCCATTTAGAGAAGACAAGCGTTTCATTTTCTGCACATCTCTTGCTGAATCTTGTTATTTCAGTGAGCTCATTTGAATCCTGTGATGTCGCGAAAAATGTAACTAATTCGCATTATCAAGTTGACTGTAACAGTATTTATTTCAAAGCACGAATTTCTTGAATAGCGGTAGTGCATTGGCAAGACACCAGCTCAGACGAATGTAGTGGGTTCAAATCCGTATGGTGGTGGTTTTTATAATTGACCCTGGGTCAAAGTTGACCCAGCATTTCATAATTGAAATCATAAATATCTTGGGAAGAAAAAGCGACCTGCGTGATGTTGATTACATCATTCAACAAGTGTTGATCTGAGGTCCCACGCCACATACTCGGGCCTCAGTGGTCTATAAAGGTCCTTTACTTACTTCTTCTGTTGGTTGTTGAACATTTAGGCAGCACTGACTTTCCAGTTTTCACACCTCAGCCTTTCACTGAAACAAAAACCACCTGAACACATGTTGGACAATTATGCTGTGGCCCCACTAATATATTCGTCTTTTGCTAATCTATCCACAGCCACAATTTAGCACTAATTGCCAATCACTCACCATGTATTTGGATCTCCAAAATGTTTGGGTTGATTATTTGAACAATTATACATAATTTCAAAATGTGTAACTGTAACCTTTGTTTGTTAATTCACAAACTATTTATCACTTACACAGTGTGTTGAAATGTAGGTGAATATCAAGAAAATCTCCCCCAATGTGTCTTAGCTTCGCCCATTTACGCACTAAGTCACTTTTCATTCACAGTTAGGCTCATCAACTTTGCTAAAGGTTACGGGGGTGTCCCGCTCTGCTTTTTGCTCGAAAAGCTTTCTGCGTTGTCTTCCATTTACGTTTTCATTTCGAGAAAGAGAATGCCTGTGACATAGGTTGCAGCCATCTCGTAAAGGGGGAGGGGACCGGGGGGGGGGGGTGTGTTAGGTAAATTACAATATGAACTATGTTAAGCGTTTTCGGGTTTCGGGGAATAATTTTGAAACAGGTAAAGAATACCACGTAGATCATCATACTTGTTTAACTAATAATAGCAAAGCCATCGATCATGTCTAACATTGTTGAGTATTTGCGCAGCTGTGAAATATTATGAGAAACGTGAGGTTTCCATCCCATTTGGTACATTTAATTAACAGTTTATACTCTGAACAATATACAGCCATCAGGGCAACTGAAGAGACATGAAACTTATTTGCGGTGCAAAACGGAATGAGTCTCTCGCCACACCTATCATATTAATAATAAGAAGAACTCCACAGGTGATAATATGTAGCAGAGGTCCACTGATCATCAGTAGAGAGTTCCAACGTCGATGATTGTTTCGGCTCGTTACCATTCCTATATAATCTCAGAAGGTGGGCCGACCTGGGTCATGACTCATAGGCCTCGATCTTCCCCTGCTGCACTTTACTGGATGTTCTCGGACAAGGAAAAGAAGATATGATGATTTGTAACAGGTGTGAGAATTATTGATATTGTCGCTGCGGTAGCAAATTAGATCAGTCGACTACCTTAAGACGATACTGACAAACTTTCGGTTGGTTCATCGGGCAGGTGTTAGACTTGGCATTTAGACTCTGTCAGTCAACAGAGGGACATTGGCAGGCATTTCGGACACATTGACTTTTAAAAGATAAGACATTGTTTTCTTTTCCACTAGAGACTCGGACCAGTCTACTGAAGCCCATCCTCCACGACGCTCCGTTGCGTCCAGAGCCACTGGAAGCTCTTTCGGCAGCTTCGCCTGGTTGTTTTAATGACCGTTTGCGTTCGTGTCCTCTCAAGCCCATCTGCTTTAGCACATTGAACATGGAAGAGGAGATAAGACTTCTTGCGCCAACCTCGACGGTGAAGATTTTTACTGCGTAGGATTCATCTTTCTTCAGACCGGCCACGAGCTCATATTACTTCTCGAGCTTGTACACGTGATTTTTTTTTTTCGATCCGCGACTCTTGCGGCATTGTCAGCTCAATCAAGATCAGCTAGTTGTTGTTTTTTTTTTTTTTCCCGCAGTCTAGAACTATGTCGGGTCCCAGTCCGGTCTTCCGGATTGACTCTAGGTACCTCTCGAAACCAGGCAGGTCGACAACAGCCAGTAACCAGTCCCTCGCACAGTCAAGTATCGTTTAAGAGTATGCGACCTTTTTGATTTTACCTTTATAAATCTGCCCAGCCTTGAGGAAGCGCATGAGGGTAACGGCAGGTCTGGCCCTCGCGTTGGCCCTCACCCTGGCATGGTCCACAATGTCCGCTAACTCTTGTAGGACTATTTGTGGCGCCAAATGTGTCTACCCTGGCCTAGGGCTTTTCTGCACGCGAACAATGCGTGCTCGAGCGTCTGCTTCGCTTTGCACAGAGGGCATGTCGGGTCGGTAGTCGCATGCCACTTTACCATAACACATCGTACGCAGTTCTTACTACAAAGCTCAGCCGCAGTGGGGCCATTTGCCAAATCTCACCCCATGTGAGTATTCGTGGCAAGGTCGATCCATTGGCTTTGCTACGATTGCTGGGCTGTTTTTCGTCCCGAGTCTCGTTTTCGGCGTCCCTTAACTGTTGCATTACCATTTCTATGTGCTCTTCGGCTGTGGCTTTGGACCACTAACTGACTTTCTCCGTGAGAAATTTTAAAAATGGCCAGACATTTGATCCACAAACGTCCGACTTGAGCTATGAATAGCTCAAGTCGGACGTGGATCCACTAATAATTGGCGGCAACCCTATTCCTGAACTTACTAAGCTGGCGTCACAGTCTACCTTTCCATCAGTGTAAACAGAAATAGAAATTGTATCGCATTGTACTCTGACCCACTCCTCTCCTTGCCCAATGTTCTCCAGCATGCATACTTGTCTTATTGTGTCTTCTGCTTGAGCCATTCACGAATTTCTCCTTTTCAGCCTCTGACCCTTACCTGCAGCCAAAGCTTCATACAGAGGGTGTTCCCTGTCTGCAGCTACTCTGAGGTAGGACTTTTAGCCTATCTGCACTAGTCGGCAATGCAAGCACACAATCAAGGTGTCTCTTGTACAACCCAGGATCAGCCGCATAGCTTCATTCTGTATGCGCTCCAGTTTCTCTAGCTGACTCTTCGAGACAGTGAGTAACCCCAATCCATAATCAATCACTGAGATGATTAAGTGCTGGTAAAGTGTGAATATCATTCCCTGCTCTATGTCCATTGCTGCCATAATCTTTAGTGCATTTAGACCTTTTTAAGCCCTTGTGACAACCCCCTCTATGTGATCCCTGAAAGACAAACTTTTGTCAAAGGTGATTCCCAGGTACCGCAGTCTGCTGTCTCTTTTGATGTCCCTGCCGTTTATTTTGAGTCTGGGAACATCACCTCTAACAATCCTGTTGTCCAAAGAACACCACAGGACGGTTGCCTTTTCTGTGTTGATTACAGCACTAATCTCTGTACACTAGTCAATCACCTTATCTAATGTTGCCTGTAACTCTTCAGCTATTTCATTACGATCTCTCCCCTTCCAATGAATGACTTTGAACATATGGGCACGTCCGACTTGAGCAATTAATAGCTCAAGTCGGACGTGATAAAAAGCAATGAAGAATTTTCAGCGGAAGAATAAAGGAGGATGGCCATATCAATGCACAGATTAAACAGCATTAAAACTTTATGGTGGCGTCCGTGACTTTGGCGTTGCGAGTCCGACTCGTAATTCCAGCGTACCGTGATCGAAACCTACTGCTGGCTGCGATTTTTTATCATGGTATGGGGCGTCGCAGGTCGATCCAGCTTGACTTGGGTAACAAAATGTATGTTCTGGGGAAGTAAAGACGACCGGCGTAATGCTGACTACATTACCCACCTAGTGCCGATTGGTCTGTAAAAAATATAGGTGCCCTTCCCATATGCCCGATGCGTCTGAAAGCGTGAAAATTGATATTTATTAAAAGTTCGAGCAAGGAAGTCAAATTCAAAATTTTGAGAGCGCGCGTCCTTCCTGTAGCAACATATAGATGTTCGTCGTGGACTGTCTCACGGACATTTAGGAAGAAGAAAGGAGCTTTGGTGCTGAAATGCTTTAGATTCTTAGAATACCATGAACCAAGAAGACAGAGATAGCGACATGCTAATAGATCTGAACACAGAGCAACATGAGCTAGTAAACGGCATCTTGTCTCAGACACTGAAATATGTAGCTGTATCAAGCGTCAGGGTGAACTGGAAAGGATAGTAGAGGAGGGTTTGGTATCAGTGAAAAGGGGCAGGGGTCGACTAGCACAAAGATGGACACATGGTATAAGAGAACCTTCGGCTGGAAAGTGCATTAGGCGGAAAAGCTGGGAGACCGTATTTAAGCTGACTGTGGTGAGAGGGACTTTCTAAAAAGGACATGATCATGACGATAATGATTTTCGCTCTCCATTCTCGGCTGTTTGTATCTTAAATGGGTCCAAAAATTCGTCGTATGAATCTCAGACGTGTGTAACAGGGCTTTGTCTCCAGGATTCAG